>VKKT01000447.1:167084-202730 GCA_008038995.1 Haliotis laevigata | reverse complement strand
CCAGTTAGAGGAGAGACAAAACATTACCAGTTAGATATGAAGTGGAGCTAGCAATGACCAGTTAAACTGGAAGATAATCATAACCAGTTAGATATTAAGTATGGCTTAAGATAACCAGCAAAATGGACTAGAAATGAACTTATTGTTTCTGCTTTGAAGTTGACAATAAACCTATTGTATACGCCAGAGGTATGCCGATAAGCTTGGACACACGAATATTAAAACTGAAGGGTTTTGTGTTCTTAATTACTTTTGTGTTTTTGTTGCTTTTAGCTCTTTAAATCTTCATGTTTCTTCTCCAAATGAAACATTCTTTGTATGGCGTTTACATTATGTACTGTTCATTCTGTAAGCTCTCATTAGTCGTATCGAGTCCCTCCCTTAAGTTCAAAGGGGTGTTCCATTTGGGAAATGGGTTCACACCGAGTTTTTGTACAATATATTGTATTACGGTTTACATTTTGTGCCTTGCCCTTGAGCGTATCTTGTACACTACAATAATTTGATGCTGTGGGTGTGTTGACGGTGATTATTGTTTCACTGTTAATACATGCATTCAACACAAATAGATATTTTTAACTAAATGATATAGGATCAAGGGTATTCGTTATTACGTGCGTCATTAATAGCTTCTGAATTGAGCACAAAGCCCACTTGGCTTCATGCCCAGGGCGTCATTCAGAACTGTTCATTGTCCCAAGGCAGCATTTATCCTTAATGCCGCATGTTTATGACTCAACACCTCCAGTTTCTTCAGTAAAGTGAATTCAATACTGAATAGGTTCAATAGCTAATGTTTGCAATGACCCATTACAAAATTGATGATGTTCTTAAAGACAGCGATTGTTGGGTACACACACATACATCGTACAATCAACTTGTAACTCTTCGAATTCATGTTACTGATATTGAATGTTCGGGTTCAAAATGTTTAAAGACCTAATTTCCAAAATTGCTGCTCGACCGCGCACAATGACCATCTTCTCAGCACGTGTGTTCTGTATGTGTGTGGGCCTGAACTCTACACACCGACTAGCCTGCCTCGCGGCATGTTTCCCAGCTCGACAGTAAAAACCTGGTAAAATCTTTCCCACAAAAACCAGTCATCCTAGGGCAAACCATTCAGATCCTAAAAAGATCCCAGATACCGAAGAAGTTTCCATTTCACTGAATTCTCATTTGGGTTTACATCTTTCAAGGAAAAAACAATTACGACCTAAAAGACAAAAAGTGAATATTTTACACGGTCTTGGAGAAATTGGATCTGAAAAGAGCCGCAGAAGGTCGGATTGCATAAAGCTCCGCAAGTAGCCCCGCCATCGACCGAGTCTCATTGCTTCACTCTATTGTTCAGTGGCGGCTTGGGAGCCGGTTGTTGGGAAGATGGATGTAATACTAGCTGTTAAAGTGTTTCAAGTACCCTTAGGAAGTGAATATTAACAGACCTGTCTGATAGGTTTAGAACAGTATCTGTTTTATCAATCTCGGTGAAGAGTGCCATCACACCCAGATTCTGGGATGGTGTTATGTTGGTTCTCTTGAACATGTGTAATCCCTAACAAGGCAAGAGTGGATGCTATTCTATCAGTCTGTATATCTGATCTCATATCATTGCAAATGGAACTATCTAATTCTCAAGATGTATACAAGAGGAATACATCATGATTTAAATCCGCCTCATAGCTCGAACCAGCAACAACTTGGTTTGTGTAAAAGCCAAGAGGCTGAATATAGGAGTTCAACTCAAATCTCCATTCACTAAACTTTATCTATCTCTGAAACTAAACAGTGTTCTGGGATTCAGTTAATATTTTCCCAATATGTAAATATATATTATTTTTAAAATAGTTTGACTTTATTTTGGGGACTAAATGTCAGGCTAGGTAAAGTGGTTAGACCTTCCTGCTTTTCAGTAGTCACTGACTATTGGTCTAGTATTCTGTCAAAGCCTCACACATCTAAAGAATCTTTGAAGCAGTTCAAAATGATCCACGTCACCCATAAAAAACACTGGTTTTATTTATCATTGTCTTAAAACTCCTATTCAAAGGCCTATATTTACCTGAACTAATATCCTTTTTGGAAGTAATTATCTTTCCATATGTTCTCTGTAGCTGAATTAAACTGACACCTCCTCAGCCCAACCCCTCTGGCCCCTGAGAACACAAAAGCCATGTCTTGATTTCTTCCTAACCATATTACCCCAAAGCTCAGATAAATCACACTGTCATTTCAAAGTTAATATCTGGTGGCACTGAATAAGCAAATAAATTAACTTTCAAAGGATTGACACCAGTGAAGGATTTATTTCAGAGCTGCGGCTCCATACCCTTAGGTTATCCGAGTCATTGGAGGAGACTGGTTTGAGGAACGTAATTAAAGGCCTTCCAGGTGGTGAAATGTCACTGTAAGAGCAACCTCATAAAAACAACATGCACTATGTGTAGATCTCAATAAAGTTTGTTTATTATACAAACAATGTAGAACTCATTCAAGCAACTTAATGGGCACTGGGGCCCTCAACGGGTGGCAAAATGATGAAATCTTGACTAATGATTAATGTGCCTAGCTCACAACAGTCATACATATATATACACACCCACTCACACCATTCACACTGGCAAAACATTCTACATGTAAAAACAATAGAATAATACACAAATAAAACGTCTCTTTTTTCTGATTTCGTACTTTCTACAGCAAAGCGCTATGGCCTATAGATTTATATGAGGATATATAAACTGGCTCTACTTGCCAGGTAACAAATAGTACGAGCTGCCACAGAAATCCACTCATACACAACAACCACAAATAGTGGCGGCCATATTGAAGTTATTTCAAATCAGCCTGTATAGGGTGGTCCCTCGGAAAGAAAAAATATTGATGATGTTATGCACTGGTAAATAAGTGACATTAGTCAGTCCATTGATGTTTTCATTACACCTTGCATTTATCAAACAAATCATGGTGAAAGCAAGCCCATATCACCAGCACAACACTGCCCTGGATAACACACTGTGAAGCCCCTCTCTAAGGGACGAGTGCTCGGGTAACACCATAGGGCTGTGAGTTACAATAAAATGCTGTTTGTTTTTCCTGAACACAAATGTACACAGTTCTAGGGAAGCAGGACACATGTGTGATTAGAACCACGCAGAGTTCACACATAGCCCAGGGCCCATTGTTTGGAGTCCTACTCTGGGTTAGCTCACACTTGCAGAAAGGAAGATAAAATGACTGTCATACCACTGGCCACGCCACAATAGGCATGCCGGTGTATCCTTCCTCCTTCCAACAGCCACAGGCAGTCTGTGTATGGAGTCACATATCCCTCAGTTGAGGATATTTTGTATGTGAAACATATGCTATATGCTACACCACAATTTATTGTCCAAACATCCCAGGATGAACACACTCAAATCCATCAATCATGTCCTTGATAGTTTGGGGCTTGTCAGTTATGTTCTTGGGTAATGTTTATAGCTGTTCTCGTTCAATATGTACGTAATCCCACTCCTGTAATCATTTATTCACAATGGGATAGAGATAAGTCACCACAAGTTATAATATTCAATATTCAATTATTTAAACTGCTCCTGCAGTTTAAGAGTCTGATCAAAGTTTAAGCATTCACAGTCCCTGACTGATTAAATTTCACAGCACAGTATTTGAAATGTGCCCATTTAGATTATGGCAGTAATAAAACATTTATGCACAAGTCAATTAGAACATCAAATATTATTCCTCCCTCGAAGGATGATAGACTTGAATTGGCTAGCTGCCAATTCTTGAAGCGTTCCTCTGCAGGCGTTTTGCCTTCTGCACCAAATGTAACGTTTTATCACAATATTCGCCCTTGGATCTTGTTTACAGACCACACAGCACTCTTTATAACCAATCCACAATGAAATCAGGTTGATTCAAAATCAAATTCAATCTTTTCCTTCACAAACTTGATTTGCCACTTGCTCAACAATCTCTTAAACTTTAATGGAATCCAAATAAATAAGCTTATCACTTAATGCTGGGATCATTTTCCATGTCAGAAGTAGGTCCATCAAATTCCACAATTTGCATGCAACACATCCATCAGTGTAGATTATCCACAGGGTAATATGGTACTCCATTATCCATCAATCTTGTCAATTCGTGATGTTTTCAATTCCACTTTTATATTCGCCCAAACCATATTTGGAGGTTAGGTTTCAAATTTACATCTTCCATGCCCTTATTTGGAGTTGTATGGATGTTGCAGGGCAGCAGTTGCAGCAGCAGAATGAGACATCAACATTGGAGCTGTAACGACAAGAGGACAATTAAGAATAATGCTGAGCATTCATTCTAAAGTAAAATTAATGACCAATTTATTTCCTCAATTGATATTGAAAAAAGCCATGAAAGCATTTCAAAATAATCTGATAAAGAAGTGAAATGTTCACTGGCAATATTAATCACCAAATGTTAATTGGGATATTAAAATTATGTTTCATTTAATTTTTTGTTAAAATGATGAAAGTCTTTCTTCCTTGGTTTGTGATAATTCGTGTATAATACACAAAGATCGAAACTAGTTCCATTAGTCATTCTTCCTTATTATATAACAGGCAGGGAAAAAGAGAAAGAGTATCTTAACCATTTTATTGAACAAACTTTATGGATAACACATTCTTTTATTTCATGAGTGTAATGTTTCAATACAGATTCTTGTACCTTTGTGAAGCACGCTACAAGAATCTGTATTGAAACATCACACTCACAACATGAAAGAATTTGTTATCCACAAAGTTTGTTCAATATTGTACATCCATACTTATAAAATGCCACTCAAACAACTTAACAATTTTGACAGTAAATTGAAGGTCAGCCCTAGATTTTAACAGCAGTTATTGTGCTGATTAAGAATATATGTATACTGCTCAAAAGATGCTAGAGAACACCAGCTTCTTCATTTAAACTACACTTAATCTGTCTTGCCCCATGGATACCTCAGTCATTTAGAATACTGGTTGTGAAATATGACATCATGGTGTAAATTACGTACCGATTAAGAATAAATGTATACTACTCAAAATATGTGAAGAACACCTCAGTTATTTCATGTTGCTATAATCAGTCATTGTTTTGAGCAGTATATGTAGAAGAAATTAAACACCAAGATATTTGCAATAATGAATGCAGAGTCGTGGAAAGAATATAACAATCCAAAGAGGAAAGTTGATCATTATTTCGGCCTTCTTAGGCGCGTTGCTTGAAACTAAACAGGAAATGTTAGGTCATTTCAGTGACAGGATTCCGGCAACTGAGCCAGAAGGTCTTGACAATGGAGGAAAAAGCACTTGGTAAAAGCACCTACTCCATTGCTGCGGCTTCGGCTCTTGCCAAGATCAAATTAACACATGTCAGTCTACAATCAATGTCTCCTTGATTTAACACTCTACCAACTTGACAAACATGCAATCCTATCAAGTCTGCTTCGGTGTTAGCCAAATTACAACACATGCTGAGAATAATCAATAAGTAGACAGTGACAGTGCCTTGGTGTGTGACTTATTCATCAGCTCTGTTCACACAGAAGCGTACAAAAACCATCCTCCCAACATTGCATTCCTCCTCATACAGAACATGCTCAGTGATTGATGAAACAGTAACTGTGTCTTTGGATACGACAACTGCTTGTTTTAAATCCTCTATGCTAACTCATCATTCAGATGATGTTTGGGGAGAATGTTTTTAAATGTAAAGATGATGGAGAAATCTGTATGTGATATGCAGTAGTCTGCAGTGGAAGGTTGAGACCTGAGCCTTAACAATATCACACTAATGCCCCTGGGACCCTGACTTCCCTCCCAAAATAAAAATGTCTTCCCATAACAAATCGTTAGTTTGTACAAGCCAGAGAACATGGGAGTTGAAAGGAAAGTGGGTGTTGAGCCCCAGGG
Organism: Haliotis laevigata; assembly: GCA_008038995.1. Classification (NCBI taxonomy): domain Eukaryota; kingdom Metazoa; phylum Mollusca; class Gastropoda; order Lepetellida; family Haliotidae; genus Haliotis; species Haliotis laevigata. Next base: position 196,791 of record VKKT01000447.1, on the reverse strand, counting down.
CACCTGCCAGCCAAATGAATGTACTTGGTAAGTGTTTATTTTAAATGTGATCCCTGGACTGGTTTGTGGGATGTGGAGCTTGTGATTGCTTCCCATGCAGACTACTGGGGCTGATGTCAGTGCATGGAGCTGGCTCATCACTCACTGGTCTGGCAGTGTTCAGTGTCAGCAATGCAAGTGTTCTGCTTTCGAATTATGCAACCTGGGTTTACTGTACTATCAAATTATGTTGCCAAGGGACAGTGAACATGATGATAAAAACATGGTCTGCAAGCTGCACTGTAATCTAACCCATATGGTGTGAAGAGGATGGTTAGCAGTAATGTGGGGAACTGTACATGATTATTAACTGATACCCTCAAAGCATAAAAACAGTATTTCTCTTCATTCAAGACAGGAATTCCTTTGTTTTGAAAGGGAGGGGCATCACAGCTTCACATTGAAATACACAATCATCAAAATTTACTATTTACCATGTAATTATGCACACATTATCATTCACCACCAATGAGAGCAGGGGATAATTTCACCATCAGTACAGGACAACTTTCCAACCTCTCAAATTCCAAATCCTTATTGACCAAATCAGAAAAATGTACAAATCCATTTTAGCCCTGCACTGTTTCGAGTCTATGTTAAAATGTGAGAGTTTGAGCTAAGATCATTTAAAGGATGGGGTCCAGGTTTCCAGATCAGTCAAAACATTCAGAAACAAAGGCATAATCAGAAAAACATTTCCCCATGTTGTGAAAATCCAATCCAAAATGAGACAAGACTGTTATTCTATCAGTGCCCCTCCAGACACCACATGGAAGAACACTCCATTTCAGCTCCCAATCTGCACTCCAAGTCTATATGAGTGAATATCCCATTCTACAAATAATAGGCCCTAGACATTTGCTGCGGGCTTCAGCAACCTCAGATGGATATGATAAGTGGCCCTATTGCACACAGCCCTTCTGACAGGATATACCGCCTGATAAGCCCTCTTACCACCATTTCAACATGTAATATGGGCGGAGCATCCAGTGGTGATAATATCCAGCTTGTTACAGCATTTCCACAGTTCCTCTCTTCATCAGATGAAAAGGACCAGGGCCTCGGTTTATTTATCTCATAAGTGAAACATAATTATTGCTGTTCCAGGCAAAATTATCAAGGCTGCAACAAAGACCTTTCCTTTCATCTTTGGTTTCCGGAAGTATGTTATTACAGACAGCAAATAAACCACATCCCATTTCATCTGCGGCTATTTGTGCTGATAATTCAATTTGTGCTCCAATTCATGGATATTTGAACTTGATGAATTCAGAGTATAATCAAAAGATGCTTCCAGGCATGTTACTGAATCATATTTGCATCTGATGATTAAGACCTTATCTGCGGGTTATTAATAACAAAAACATAGAATTTTCTTCAGACTTGTAACACTTTCAATGTTGAATGGCAACATTTTCCAGCCCATAAGGTAATGGTGTTAAATTTACAGTAGATCCTTGGTCACGTGAGCAGAATTAAATTGGATGTTTAACGATAACATCATGACCTGACAAAACCTTGTCTAAATGGCATGTTTGGCTCCACAAAGGATTAACTGGGTTTAAAATCAAACAACACTTAGGACTACACCTAAGGTATACACATCACCAATTCAACAGGAAGCTGAACACACTGAACAATTTCAATTAAGTTGATACTGGCAGCGGGCACTGTCTACACAAACCCTAATCAGGCCTGTTCTGCTAATAGCGCCACTTATTAATAATAAATACCACAATCTTATCTGACTAGCAGGCTCTCAATGGCAATCAATAGGGTAGGCTGAAGGAGAGTTAACAATTGACCAAGCCGGGGCAAGACATGTAGCCAACAGCGGTAGAAGTCCTTGGCTAACAATAAAGGCTGCAGCAGCTGCCGGTTCGAATGAGCCATCTGTGTGAGGCTTCTTCCAGCTTTAGTCTTTGCTGCAGAACCCTACAGTCAATATGTAGTCCAAAAAACAAGAATTTCTAATTTACATCTTGTCTTGGAGAATAAACATTAAAGCCAGTCTCTAGAAGCCATTTGGCTCATTGGTAATGTAGATTTTTTCATCTCTGATTACATGGAGCAAACTCTGATGGCTATTTGTATTCCTCGTTTGCAAGGACATGGAGATTTAAAAAGGTAGTTTCAGTCTTAATGTTATATGTTTGTTCACTGGCATTTGGCAAACTGATCTTTTGTGTCTGCATTCGAACCACTTTAGCATGAGATATAATGAGCTGATCTAGATTCATTGAAGCCTTGCTAATGCATACTGTATGCATATGGATGGAGGGTTCATGTTAAGGCTCATGAACCTATGAAATACAGCACTGCCAAAAATATGACTTTCATTTAATAAATCATATTTATTAATGTACACATGAATGTGCAAATAGATAAATTCAATCATGAATATCCAATTTCAACCTAATATATCACCCAGGACATTTTCAAACAAAAGATTTCAACATTTAGAACCAAGCAGATAAGCTACCGAGGTAACAAAAATTTAACATGTTCAAAACAGGAATAATAAATGTTTAAAGATGGAGAAAAGCCACAATGTAGAAAGACCACATTGCTAAGGTCTTCCATCTAACACAACAGCTTCAGCAAACACCTCCTAGCTACAGTGTTGCTACAACCTCCCTGTTAGAGGGCTCCCAAACATTACTCGGACACCAAGTCTACATGGGTCAGAGGGCTGACCGACCAGGCGTGAAGTGACTGCCTTGTCATACTAGATTCAATCATTTCAAGCTCCATTGCACTCAAGCTTCACTTAATGTCTTTGAAGTGTGATTTAAATGGGATCACCATGTCGAGATATAAACTTGGTATTTAATTATTTAGAAATTGGTAATTTCCGAATTAACCTTTAAATGGCCTTGCTGAAGGACCCATTAGGCGTTATTGTCAGTGGCTTAATTACTATTCATGTCAACATTTTGATAGACGATGAAATATATTAAATTAAGAATGTTGTAACCTGAATAATTAGATTTCTTGGTTAACAAATACAGCTGACTCTGGAAAAAAAGCCTCACTGAACAAAAGTTTATAAAGGATCATTATTATTTTAGGTGATATTTTTATGAAATTGTATGCTCAGTTTTTCCTTGGAAAACATCACCACAAAATATTAAAGATCATGTTTTTTTCAGTATATTTGTAAAACTGATTTATTACATGTAATTAACTTGTACTGGCAATCAATATCACCATAATATTCATGTGAAGAGCGAGTATGTGCTGTAAAATAAGTCTCCCAACATTCCCATTGATACCTCTACTCTCCTGTCTTACAACAAAGGAATACTCGGAACATGAAAGATTTGAAGGATAAATACACTCCTATGCCATGTGCAAGTATTTTGGAAAAATATAGTTGGAGAGAGTCAGTACAGTGAAACCTTTCCTTTTCGCGTTCTTCTTGCGTTTCACTCAGCCTGGTGATAATTTACTCCAGCCAGGATTAGCTTGTCAATTACTGCCGAGCTTGCACGGCTCAGCTTAATATCCTCACTGCTTCCTCAACCCATGCTGGCATCCTCTAACCAGCTTTCCAGTAGAATCTCAGTGTAAAATAGCCCATGATATTGCTGGACAATTACCTAAGTATAAGTTGGATATTAACTGATAAATGTCCTTCAGGATGACTAAACGACCTTGAAACATCTAACAACATCTTACATACAATTATTATCCCCCAATGATATTCTAATAACATATCTTTTTTCTAAATTATAGTGTTGACAAATAAAATCATCTGTTTAAAAGTTAATTCTCCAAAAGCCTTACAATACACTTATCTCCTTTAAAACAATTAACCACATTTTGATTTACAGAAACCACTGATATTTCTTAAAAAATCTACTCCAATCTTAAGAAATAAAATGTTTCCTTGTAAACATTATCAAACAATATTATAATATTAAGTGGTTCATAAGAAAACAAAATACAAGTTAAAACACCTTCATGTAACATATGCCCTTCGCTGTGGACCACCCCTCCAAAACCCCAAGGCTGAAGGGCATGCCCAAAGCATCTTCTTCTCCAGGTCAATCTCATCCCTGCTGGAGCTGGATTTGCCTGACCACTTCAACTTCATCTCTCAGCCAGGGAGATTAGCTCTGTCAATTATTGACAACAGCTTCAGCCAGATCAAGCGACCCCATGTGGGGAGGGTCACTACAGCGAGGACTCACTGCCTGGGGGAATTGCTGCCCACAGGCCACCTCGGCTTGACCACCTAGTGACTGCAAACATCAAATGGTTCATCTCCCCAGGGACTGGGCTGTATTGATTGGAATCATTGAGACAAGCTTTTACTTTGTCCTGACTAAACAGGCTAGCTGGTATCCCTGTGATAAACATTGAGCTGTATGTCGAAGGTAAATGACATGGAAATAGCTGCCAAGCGAAGAGCTGTTCCTTTTATTGGGCCATCTTACAGATGACATACCAGGATTGATCACAAATCAAATAAAATCCTCCATCTCAATCTTGAATAATTGTCCGCGTTTAATTTCATTTTCACCAGCTTTGTCTTAATTAAAATTTATTACTGAAAGCAAAATTTTCTTATTGATGCCATGGTAAAATAGTGATCCTATTTGCATGATCAATCAACTGGGAGATTGGGAAAGAACGTAATATGTTAAAGCTAACGACTTGATGTTCGAAGAACAGGAGAGCAAAACATTCCTGATGAAAAGATTACAGTGGCAAGTGCCTGGCCATGGAAGCAGCTTTATGTACAGACAGTGAGTATCTATGGAGTCGAAAACAGAGAAGGAAGTGGACTAGCATGCTTTCAGTTGGAGGAGCTTCCCCTGGCAAACCTCCAATCGCTAGCATTGATTGAGTAGCTGATGGAGGAAGCATGCACTCACTCAATAAATCAAGCTAGGATGTTACAGCAGAAAAAGCTAAATTAAGTACACAGGTCTCCACTGACAAGTTTCTTTTCTCAGCGGTTTCCCATCTGTTGAAATCATCAAACTTTTTCATAATAGGGTTCAAATTAATCAGATGGTGAATAGTATCAGTTTTTAATTGTCCTTTTGATAAGCAGATGTTCTCTGATCAGGTACATTGATGGGCTGTTGCGTTGTTCTGGGGGAGAATCTGTTAGATGTGGAATATTTCTCTGTTTTTATGGCTTGGGATGATGATGAAAGTATTTGAGGAGATGCCATGCTCCCGAGATGAATTGTGGGTAATAAATTCACCATACTATAGTAATTTTATATTTTTGTTGCCATTATCGTCAAGCAAATGTTTATTGGTGGCTGTTTCAGCCATGGAATGTATTAGGAATTCTTCTGTGATAAGAGATGGCAACAAAATGCTGGCTGTAAAATATTCATACTCATGAATTATGCATATTTACTTGCGTTTTGCTGCCATAACACTGCAGTTGCAGGCATACCATACAATCAGCACAATTTGATACCATTAAAATGATTTATACTTGCTTACATGATGTTTATTTTTAAGTCACATTAATCTGACAATGTTATGTGTATGCTACCGGCTGAACAACTGTTTATTATTCATGCTTTCACGCCTGATATTATTTCTATTTTCTTTGTATATGTTAGTTTTTGGGTTATTTTTTTCAGTTATCATGTTGCTGCTGTTCACAAATGGAATACTAATGCACATTTTATATTATCTGAGAACTTGCATCAAATACAGCAGTTTACATAAACGTTGATTGTTGTATTGATCAGAAAACATCTCTCATTTCTGTAATATCATGGTTTGGTTTTGTAAGTTTGCTGGCATCAATTGTCCATAATGCACTCTTAAGTATATATGGGATTAGAGAACTCTGACAATTACCTAACAATAACTAGTCTTAATGACACACTGCTGACACACAAAGTCAGAGAGAACATAATAGACAGCCCCAGAGATTTTAAGAAATAGAAGAATGCTATTATCCTCACCAAAGGGGAAATAAAACTAAAACTGGTATTTCAATATTTTTTACACTTAAACAAAAACTGCATCTAAAGGGAAATATATACATCAAACAATAAACTAAATTACATGAAGCATTTTTAACGTCCATAAAATTCCTAAGGTTGGTTGGGCAATTGGAAACTGGACTAATTTTCTCAGATTTAATGCAAGCAATACTAGACTGCACCCAGTCACCAGCTCATATGCACACCGCCCAACAAAACACTTCAAACCCTCGTTTTCAGGTGGAAAAAAGAAGGCTGATAAAACTCAGTCACTCAGGGCTGAAATGTCTCTGCGACACGCCATAGCAATTATGACTCAATGATAGATCAACTATATTCATCCAACTATCCAAGCGTTCCTCTAAAACGCACAGCCCATTCAGCCTAGCCGTGTGGCAGGCTGCAGGTTTCTAAAGGGCTTTCGCTAAACTTGTCAGGTTGAACATTGAAGGCAGATGGGAAAATTTTCTCTATGGGCCCAAGAAAAAGATGGCTTCTGAGAGTTAACTCCATTCAATGAATCACTTTGTTGACGGATGAATATGGTTTGAATTGGTCCAAAGAGCTTTCAATGCCTCTCTTAGACTGCCAAGTTGAGTAGATGAATTGATTTCAGGACATTTTAAGGACAGCATTTGGATTTCAAAGACAAGTAGTGAGCTTTTAATAAATGTAAGGACTGCTAATTTTATCACAGTTGAGAGACAACAGATTCCAAATTGTCCCACCCGCAACTGGTTCAGAGTTCAAGTCTGGATCAAATGAACAATTTTAAACTGAGAAAAGAATTTGGCAAAGTCCACTTGAATCAAATTGACCAAATTCTCCAAAATCCTTATTGGGACAACATGATATATGTGATACTTCACATGGAATGCACATTAAACATTTCAACTCCTCAAAACCAAAATGTGTCAATTGTCTGAAATTTCCCACAAAGGAACTGATCAATAAACCCATCAGCTGTAGCAGCAGTGAGATTTACCTGACCAAATATGTACAACTCCCTCAGGTAGCAAGAAGACCGTTTACAGATTCTAAATATTGGCCAAGTCTCCTCACAACTGACTGTTTACATCCACAATTCAACTTCAAACAACACCCACCCAGGCCTGTGTTTAAGCATTCAGCTAATTTAAATTATCCTCTAGCCTCTGTCAATATTTTTCCAGTCCGACCCCAAACCTGCATAGCTCAAGTTCAGTGTTGATTACATAACGCTGAACGAAGACTCCAATTTGGTGTAAAAAATAACGGCCATGATGATAAAAGTTGTTTGAAAAATAATTTATTTTTGATACAGTCAAAACATCCTTAAAACATACATGATATCCTCAGTAAAAACTTCACACGATATACCGTAATCAACCTTAGAAGTGCATATTTTATAAATGTAATAGTCGGGGAGGTTATGAGGGAAAAGGTGGTAATTGGGTGGATTACGGTAGTAATGAAGTGTTTCTGATTACCAAAATGGAAATCACTCAAACAGAAAATGTCACTAATCACTTTCATACTTTTTTGCATTATATACGACAGATTGAATGAATACGACATTCAATATGAAGCTATTAATATGTGTGAAATGATATTTACAATGTTTGATTGTGTTATGCATTCAAACTATTCACACTCCTATTCACACTTCACCAAGTACAGTATAAACACAGTATCTTAATGCCATGAAATATATCAGAATGTTTTCACAGCTGATGAAAGCATTTGGCAAAAACCCACGTAGGGAGGAACTTATCACATGAATTGTGTTCTCAAACACCCAACAAAGAAATTCTGACATATCATCATATGGGTCAAACAATGGGGTCCAAATGTTCATATATTTTTTAAAAGGATTATGTAACAGAAATCTCGCCCTTGGTATGTCAGTTAAATGTAAATATGCTGGGTCAACTGTCTTATTTAGCACTGGACATGGGGGAAGTTTCTAGGCTTCATTCATACCTTGTAACATTGGTTAATCAAGTCAACATTTACAATGACAATATTTGCAAAAGAGGACAATACAAAACTCCTTAATGTGTCCATTGACACTTTTGGAACTTTTTCATTTCAGTCTCTTGCACCTCTTCTGCAACAAGGTAAAGATGTTCAAGTCAGCACTTACCATTGTATGGTATAGGTTCGTACATAGCGGGCCCATATCCACTGACCACATGAGTGTGATGGTGCGTGTGTAGATGGCGCTGGGTGGGTGGGGAGTTGGAGTAATCCCGAGCCTTCTCCCCCACCCCCTGATGCACCTGTAGAGCTGTTCCAGGAGACTCCCCTGTCCCAGGTTTCTGGGGCACTGGGGAGGACCCATGAGGACTTGGTCGTCCTCGTTCACCAAGTTCGTGTATTTTATGCACATTGCTGTAGAATTGAGATCCTTGAGGAACACTCTCACTTTTCCCTTCACTTTCTAAGGATTCAGGGTTTCCAGCACTTCCACTTTTGTTTATACTAGAATCCAACTTTTCCTTGTCCCCTTCCCCTCCCCCAGGCCCCCCAACTCTGGCGTATCCCAGCTGAGGGGAGTGGAGGTAAGGGGTACCACTGTATCCCATGACCTGAGGGTTCACACCTCGGTACATTGGGTTGTTGGGATCGTAACCCATGTGTCCATAATGGACCGGAGACTGCATATAAGGAGGATATTGGAGGTAGGATTGATATGAGGCATTCTGGGCTGTGGAGGAAGGTGCATTGCTAGAAGGAGAAGATGTACTCACACTTGAGGACACTGAATGAGAGGGCTTGGTCTTAGACACATCTAAAGGCCCTCTGTGTTTATCACTATTTCTGGACTTGTCGTCCATCATTTTCACATCAGTACTCATTTTTCCAATCATTTCATGTCCATGAACATTTTTCCTACCATCAATCACCTCTTTCTTTGTATCCCTGAACTGTTCAATGCCCTTCGGTCCCTCTGTCCTGCCCAGTGCCTGTTTCTTGTTTCCTGCCTCTGTGCTCGTAAGCTCAGGAGGTTCACTACTCAGTTCCATCTTCCTTTTTTGTTGTTCGTACATTTTCTGCTGCTGAAACATATGCTGTCTCCTGATTTCCTCCTGGTTGCGGAAATCATATTGCATGTCAAAATGCCGAGGACGATCCATCTGAGACTTCAGTTCAATGTTCTCCTTCAGGATCTGGTGGTTCTCGTTCTGTTTCTCCCTTAAATTCTGATCCCTAATTTCTCTCTCTGTTGGCCTGTCTGAGACAGCCTTCTTCATGTCCTGTAACCTATCAACCTGCATGCCCTGAGGACCTCCTAGTGTTTGACCAGGTTGAGGCTGCTGTGGTGGTTTGGACATCCCAGGATGCTCAGAAGGCTGAGCGCCATGCTCTTGGGATGATGGACGGGTTTCAGATTGTTTATTGCCTTCACTGTCCTTCAGTCCCTGTTCCTGCTGATGCCTCTTCTCATCAGCTGCAGCCTTTTCATATTGTTGCCTTGCATGAGGGTCCTGAGCCATCATGTGCATGTGATACTGGTTGGGATCAATGAGTCCATAGGCTGCTAGACACTGATACTGGGCATGATGAGGCAGATGATGAAGCTGAGCATACACCTGCTGCATGTACTTCTGATAGTCTGGATGCATTTGTGTAGGAGCATGCTTAGCCCCAGCAGCTTCAAGTTTCACCTTAACATCATCCTTATCCTCTGGTTTCTTTTCACCAGCTTTCCTGTCCTCTTGGAGAGCAGTCTGCTTCTTGTCCTCACTGCCCGAGCTCCCTTCCTGTCCTGCTATGTGGGGCTTAGGAGCACTTGGAGATAAATGGGACCCTGCAACATTGGGCATCATATACTGCTGTCCATAATATGAATACATTCCATAATGTGATGACATGCTACCATCACCTTGTGGTCCTTGTGGAGTAGATACCTTTTCCTTTTTAATAGAAACTTCATCTTTCTTAGATGGGCTCTCATTTTGTTGAGGGGAACCTGACTCATTTGCATCAGAAATGTCAGAATAAGCTGGACTCTGGACATCTTCTGTTACAGGAGTTTTCCGATCATGATCAGGCGTGGTCACCCTCAGAGGAGAGTTGACCTTCAACATGTTGGGTGGCTGATTCAGCCGTGCTGCCTGTTGCTGATCTACACCTTTCATAAGTCCTTGAGTTGCTATTACAGAAGGCCCTGAGGGGGATGGTCTCTGAGACTCATGAGATGTCTTTGGTGTCTCATGGATTGGCACAATATTGTCTTTACGAGGAGGTGTCTCCCCAGGTCTGGACGGACCAAGAGCAGTTTTTATCACAGCTGGACGCTTACAGTTTGACTGATCATCTTTTAGCACTTGTTCTTTGGAAGATTGTTTATTATTATTCACAAGAGCACTACCATTACTCCCATCTTTCTCTTTCTTGAGTTTCTTCTCTGTCTCCCTTCTTCTGGGTTTCCTGTCCTGCCTGAGAGAAACTAGGGCAGGGTTTATACCTGATGGCTCACCCATAATGGTAGGCTTGGGCTGAATTGGCCTTATTGAAGGAGACATCTGTGTGGAAACTGGGGATAGATTGGAATGACTGACAGTCCCACTACTTGACAAAGCAATCACTTGAGGTGGTGGTGCTGGCACAATTGGACGTGTTGCACTTTTTGTTTTAGTTTTATCAGTTTTGTCCTTTGAGGCTTCAGTTTTGATAAGTTCTGCTGCCTGAGGTTGTGTGGTCATAGCTGTGACAGCTACTGGAATTGGTGCTGGAGAAGGGCTGCTAGCCGTTATGGATGTGGTTGCCACGGTAACAGCCTGTGTTACCACGGAGGCAGCAACACCTGCCAGACATCCAATAGGAGCCCCAGAGATCTGATATACCTGGGTTGTTGGCACTGAAATTTTGGCGGATGAAGTCACAGGTGTCACTGTTGAGGTGACGGCAGTTTCTCTCTTTTTAGATGACCCTGATGTGGATTCAGATTTTGAACTATCTGATTTATTGCTATCACTCTTGGTAGTGTTCTTTTCCTGATTAGAAGATGAGGTTGAAGCTGCTGCAGCAGCAGCGGCAGCTGCAGCCTTAGCTTTGCTGGAAGCTGCTGCTATTTCATTAAGTGGAATGTTTTCTTCATTGTCCTTATCACTGGAAGCTTTTTCCTTGCTTTTCTCACTTTCACTTGCATTGCCCTTTTTACCAGCCCGTGTGACAGGAGGGGTAGGGGCATCAGTGTCCTCGCCATCATCATCATCGTCATCTTGGTTTCCACCAAGATTATGATGAGCATGTGTCTGGTGATACCTTAGTCCATTGATGTGTTTGTATTTTTTATTACAGTTGGGTTCAGGGCACTCAATAAGCACAGGAGAAGGACTCTCTGTGCCTGGGGTTCCCCTCGAACTTGAACGACACCGTTTAACTTTAGCATTGTCTGACAAGTCCAACTCTGGAGGCCGCCCTTTCCTCTTCACCCCACCGATGGACACATCTGATCGGGCAGGACTTGGAGGTGCCTGGAAACTAGCACTGCTCCCACGACGGGTCTTTGTTCGGAGCTTCCTTCCCTCGGAATTGGCTTTTTCGTTAACAGGAGTACCTGCAGCGCCGCGTATCCTCTTTCCACGACCTTTAGGTGTCCGTGTCTCAAAGTCACTCACAGGCGATTCACAGTTAAATCTGAAAAACAAGAAAAACATTAAACGTCACACGTCAAAACATTAAAACGGTTGACAAACAATGTTTAGATACAAAAGTACACATTAACCATCGCTTAATATTCAGAATAACTGCCAATAGTTTGAAGTAAGGTCAGCTTACTGTATCTATCAACGTTCAGGCATGCGGTCTCTAAGAGTCAAGTTCTATCCAAGACACTTTGATTAAAGTGAATTCCTAATGGATTTGGTACAGCAGGTTCCTGGGGCATGAGGATTAAATATAACAAAGACCCTCGATTACAATCCTCACCAGCTGCTTCCAAGATGAAACAAAAACCAACACATTCCCACCTTGTGAGCCTGAACTGTGTAAAGTTAATTATCCCTAACTTTCTGGTATTTATTTACCAATTAGACACATTGCACATTTCCTTCAATGTCAAAATTCCAAAAATGCCTTTGTAAGTTTAAATCCATTTCAAAAAGATAAACGATGCTGTGTGAATCATTTACCATTGCCAGTGAAATACATGCTTGAAAACAGGATAAAAATACCCGAGTGTATTTCAGCTGTTAGTTCATAGACATGATTCCATCTGTTCTGCCACTCAAATCCTCATGAAACCAGTAACAACAGCCATTGAAAAATGAAAAAGATGCTTTTCTTGTGATGTATTGATCAAGCATCAGGTAACAATATCATCAAACTATGTTTGCCATTTCTCTCTTCTCCACACAAGAAACCAGAGCCATTCAGCCTTGCATTTCTCACAGCTTTTGTTTTCACAGGTTTGCTGAACATATTTCACGGATGTCTAAGGAACCACAAACCATACATGACAGGTAAAGATTTTTGCTTGTTTTTCCGTCACTTTATATATATTTAACACACTTATTTAATATTCATGACCTTTCAAGTCTGTAAAAGAAAATTTATGTCATATTTCCCACAAGTAAACACTTACATTCTATTTCGCATAACAAGTTCAGAATGTTGAAACAAATGGGATTTTACTTATAAATAAAAATTTACAAGATTGATAGATTACCCTTTTATCTTGATCAAACTTAAATTTTATCGACATTGCTATTTTATTAGCTGCAATTATATCTAACAGTAACAGTTATTGGACATGATGCTGTCCCTGTTAACATCACATAAAATGTTATTTCGATTAGAAAAACTAACCATAATTTGATAATATTACATTTAACTGATTAAAACAGACCAGGTCTGTGTTTCATCAATGTCTGGCAGCGAGAATGCACCAAGCCTTAGTTAGGTGACCTTGCAACTGCACCGCAGTGTGCATTCCAAAACGCAGACTTGCCAAATCTCTCTGCTTGTTGATAATGCTATGCCTCCAAGTTATCTTGGAATAGGATAACATTTGACTGTTACATTAACTTGTGGATATGTAATCTAAATGAATGTGCGCTTATGGTCTGCATATGTTGCCGTCAGACGAGGGAGGAAATTGATCATCCGGCCACTTCCTAACTTCGCCAGGGGGCACCAGCTCATCTCTGCTCTGCCATTCAAATACACTTAGGTTTGGAAAGGGAAAAAAATAGCTCAAGTTCATAGACGTGTTTGTTACAGATGATGAAATTTAAAATTAATCTGAACCATGCAGCTAAAACAGCAGGAAGATGAAACAGAATATTTGAAAAAACCCCATTATATTAAAGCAAGTTTTTTATGAAAGTCTCGCCCAGCATAATTACCATAAGTTTGCCCACTGAGGGTGAAAATTCAAATTTAATTTGAATTACAAGGCTTAAGCATGTGATGTTTATTCATGTACAGGAAATCATACACTACTTAAAAAAGGAAAGGACCTGATTCTTTCAAGATACTTTGACAAAACCATACCAGTCAGTGCAGAATAAATAAGTGTCTTGAAATAAATTGAAAACAGACAAAATATTCAATCATATGTCTTAAGAACATGAACTAAAGGGTGTCTACAAATCTTTAGCTCTATTAAAAATTCAACTTATTGTGAGTTTCATTCTCCCACCTTTTATTAAAGAAATAGAAAGATCATTGGGTTCAGTAACACAATGGTATTCAATGTGTTGCTGTGAAACACTAACAAAACTGGGAGCAACCAATGCTAACACTCTATATTATACATAATTAGCCAGGGAAACCTTTCAAAGTTATACCAAAAAGATGAACTCCACCATGAAGAAATCCACACCCTCTAAGAATGTTCTGTTTGCCCTTTTACCCTTCCTTCAATGTTTAGTTTTGACTGAATCAGGGAAGTATGTAATTTTGTTGTTTTTCACATACTTTATCATCCAGGTTCATTCTTAAATGCATTGATGCGTGAAGCTGTTGCATAAATATGTTCATGGCTGACTGCAAATGGCAGTCTGGATGAATGATAGTCATATGAACTCATTCACACTCATTCAACTTCAGCTTTTTGAGAAAAAATTACCTCATAAAAGTAACACTTTTGGTTTAGATTAAAGCTCCACAAGACCTCATAACTAGATCTTGATCAATGTTTGTTGCAGAGTTTCCGCGACAAATTGGGTTAAAGTGACTGTAAGTTGTTCTGCATGGCTGATCTGAAGTAATTATCTCACAGAAATGCATTATCAGAAGACAATTATCTTGAATGCAAGAAACGCAGAACTGAATACATAAACCATACCAAACAGATAACATGAAAAGTAAATCAAGTACAAATATAATCCATTATTTATTTGTGTCCATGGAATTAAAATTCCAAACTGCTTGGGAAATCTAGCATATTGGCAGCCATATTGGACTAAATCCAATACCTTTTGGGAGGAGTTAGTTGACACTACCAGTGTTCTCATAAAAAAGAGAATTAACACTTTATGTCTATTTGATATTGTAAAATGACAAAATGACATAATGCTGGCTCTTAAAAGTCAGGTAGTATAGATCTGACATGAATGTTGAAAGGGTCTGTAGTCTAATGGACTATGGGATAAAAATTAATCATGTTCCTCGTCTTTTTCAAAGGGAAGTACAATGTAACACTCATGAGGCATTTAATTGCAAGTATTTAAAAATTATTTCTTGTAAAACAGCTATCACATCACAGTAATTAGTCTAAGTTTCACTTGAGTTTATTTTTAGAGGCCCTCAATGGGAATGACAGATGGCCACACAGTAAATTACAAGCACAGGCAGCAGTATCAGTGAGAACTGCCATTTACAGATGGCCTCAACACACAACCTGGGAATGTTTTTTTACAATATTTGGTTAATCTGTTTGACAGACTCTATTCAAAACCCACCAAAAGACACTCATACCGATGTTGTTATATACCGAGACATTTAGACTGCCTCTGCAAGCTCAACATCTGTTATGAGCATCTTCATCGACAACCCAAATACTCTGGACCTAAGAAAACACCATCTTTCTCTGCTCAGTGTTTTACATGTTTTAATCAAACACTCTTGATGCATGTAAAACGTATTCAAGAATTTTAAAAGCATGAACCGTCATTTAGGAATAAAAGTGCAATTTGTTGTTAGAGATTTGTGGTGGAGAAAACCCTGCAAGCATGTTTCTGTTCATGCTGAATAATATGTCCGAGCTGCGATGCTGAGAAAGCTGTTTTGCTGCCATGTGGAATCGGCACTCAATTCTTCCAGGAATTCCTTGCCAACTTACTGAGTGGCACCATCTTTGCCAAGATTCTATATCGGTTGCTTACACATCTCAACATGCTCGTTTGCCCTGATCTTTTAACAAAGATATGTTTAGTTATTTTGCTTTTTTCTAGAGCTACATGTCAACAGAAAATTGCTAAACTTCAATACTGAATTTTTGGGTTGTTTTTTAAGATGGGAAAACTTGATCCTTTGTTGACTCCCTCAGTGGGAGGAAACTGATTTTGTCAAAAGGTCACATTCAGGGTAACAAAAACAACACGACCGCAAAAGTACGAACAATGTAGAAAAACAAATGTGTCATTATCTCTGTGCAAATTAATATGGAAATCAATCTTTCAAAGAAACAATATTGTATTCTTCAAAGTGTGTCATGCCAATGATTTCTTAATATTTTTATTAAAGTGTTTTCTGATGAAACAACACACTAAGTTCAATGTTGCAGAGTCCATTTGTAACCTTATCAGCTGGTCTTTCTACGCCGGCTATAGCAACATTTGGCCCTGCCTGGTTAAAACTAAATCAATCTTTTCACATAATTGCCAGCTCGGACAAATTATTGATTCACTCAGCACCGAAGGCATAGAGACAGTATTACTCGCTATTGCTTGTGGAAGCTAGCAAACACAGTTGAGGCAATCATTCCTGGATAAATATTTACCGCATGCATCTGAACTTGGAGAATGAATGGCTACGGTAGAAAGTCATTATAGTTTATGAAGCTATGAAACATGAGACAGGTTAAAACAAGCCCTTACCACATATTTCAAGATACAGATGACAAATAGATTGTTAAATACTTGGATGAATGGCATACTGTGTGAGAAAAAACAGGGAAAGATAACATCAAAAGCTTTGGTCTGTTGCGAGGGAAAAAGCTTCTAAATGAGTTTTCAAAAATGAGTTATTATAAACAGACACATGAATGGATCTAGCTGTTTAACAAAATTAATGATGCAATGTTTATATTCAATAAGACTAAAAGTATTAGGCATATTTATTTTGTTTCTGTTTCACTTTATTTGAATGTCAATGAGATGTACAGCTTGTATGCAGTTCACAGACATTCAAATGAACTATAAGCCATTCAGATCTAATGCTTTGTCTCTGTACAACTTTTCTGTGTGATTGATGTCTAAACGATACTTTCAATGCCCACACAATACCCTCCACTCCACAAGCATGATAAATGTCTGACCCCTCAGGCACAGAGATAACCACTGGAGGACAACTACTTCAATATCCCATGAAATGGGCCAGTCGTCTAGGCGACACACAGCCTAGATAAAGAAATGTGTCTTCAGCCAACCTACTCACGCGATCATGGACTGAATGCCTATTGTATAGCTTCCCATCAGTGTCTTTTCAATACCTTACTAAATTGTGCAAACAGTTGTGAACCATCAGTAGTGCTTAGGAATATCTTCTTTATTACTACATGTCAACTATCACCTCTCATATATGCAAGTAGCAAGTATAACTTACATGAACAAACAGCTTTATGCCTGGGTACGAGAACCCTAATGAATGCAGTAACTATCTCACATAGTGATAACTAACAGCATGTCTTTGTGTGAGGTTTCCTGAGAAAAGCAAATAAAAATACTAAAATTTGTGAAATTTGTGATATTGCCTTTGTTCATACCAAGTAGGTCTGTGAAGGCTGTGATAGTTCGCCTGCTTGGTTGACTGGAGGTTTTCCATGACAATGAGAAATTGGGCGTATTACTAATATGACAGCTCTCATCGTCTGATCAATCTTCAGATGACTTAAGAGGCTCAACATTCTTCCTATCGGAGCATTAACCTCACAAATTTGATCTAAAATTGCTTGATGACTGTCATTTAATCCTCAATGTTTTTTATTATTCATTTTATCAAAATACGCTTTAGCACTTAACCTTTAAAAACTATTCCACACAAAGGACAAATGGGAAAATCTCTGTTTTTTTGCGAAGTACTAAACGACTATGGAGTCAATTTAGAACTGGCCATCTCAATCATACTCACTTAAAATAATGTCTGTAGTTTTCATGCATATCAACTATTTTTTAAGAATAATGTCAGAATGTTTCAGAGCAACAGTTTCAGCTCCAGTTTTTATATTCATGTTCCATCACTGTAAGTCTGTACAACAGAAATGGTCTTACCCTGGGGGTGTCGAGTCATACCATGTGGATTTTAAGCAAATCAGTTGTTTTTGTACAAGTGTCAAAATGTTTCAGAGCGCCAGTTTTTTCTCAAGATATTTATTCATGTTTCTGTACAACAGAGACGGTCTTACCTTGGCGGTGCCCAGTCGTAGCGTGTGGCATCGAGCAGAGTACCAACGTACGTCTTTCCTCGCCATGTGACATTCACAACCAACACACCTAAAAACAAACATTAAATATACCATGGGGTATGCTGAGCTAGTGATTATTCTTTACACATTGTATTGATTTGTTTAGATTTTACATAATATCACGATGGGTTCATCCTTACCCATGATATAAAGTTGCGCCTGCTTCCTCCATTAAAAGGATGGGTGTGCATAGTACCACATTATTCCCATCCAACCATTCTGCCATCGTAAAGGCTGATTATCAACACTCTTATTCTACTGGTATCACTGAACAAGACTTTACAATTTCTGCCAGTGAAATTAATCATACAAACATTCAACTGCAGAGTTAAATGGAAAACATTGGTTGGTATATGTCTTCCTCAAACAATCCTTCAGGGGAATTTCTTTCAAACTGAAGACCTCTTTCAAACTAATGGTTTCGGATTAGAATACTATTTTAATATTTGAGGGTCTTTCCTCCACAAACCATTATGTCATCTGACATACTTCATCTTCTATGTAAATGCATGGGGATAGCAAAACTTGTGTCTTAACACTGGAATTAGGGTCGTGTTTATAAACTTGGACTCAGAACTGACCATTTTCAGTCTCATGCCAGACAAGCCCCTCCAATGTGATGCTTGTCCCAGGCTCACACGGACCAAGGCAGTCTGGATCGGTGGCGACACCCACATTGGACGTTTCTACACCAACATCAGAGCAGGATGTCTGCATGGGAGAAGATGGAGTTTCAACCTGAAATAAAGATTAACATTAATGTTTGGGATTCGCAAGTGTGATGACTCCATTAATTTTGTGCAGGTGAAGTGTTTCTCATGCAATCTGTTGACATCAGGTCCTCACTGGTGGACATGATCAGACTTCATACTTTTTTGACAGTTCTCAAAATTCAGGTTATATCTATTGTGCAGCTAAACTTGTGAAAATAAACGTCTTGCTGTGTAGCTAAACCTGTACAAGTCATCATCACCAAGTGATATCTTTCTGTCTATTCTCCTGAATACATCAGCTCCAGCCTGCTAAAGGGTGATTTAGGAATGAAAGCCACTTCTGCCCAAGCATTGCTTTATGACAGACGATACTTGAACCTTTAAAATCACAGAAATTCTTATTTTTTACTTATCACAATCAATTTACTGTGAAACTTCATAACTGCTTTTAAAGAGGGAGAGTTTAATGTCCTATTTATGGCAGGTTTATATTCATGTGATCACAAGTAGAGGGGAAATTATGATGACTTGTACGTCAATTCGAAATATTCAGCTTTTTACCCTGCATATTAAGGAACACCAAAAGGTCCATTAACAGTTTGACAGTGAAGGTTGCAATTCATTTAAGTCTACAAGCATACATCCACACGACAAAACAGTTTCATATACTGGCTCATGTGGATTTCAATGGAACACCATGGGACGCCTGTGCAGCTCCGACCTTGCCCAGAAACTCAGTGTGAACAAGACCACCTATAGTACTTTCTACACCGCTGCCTGCCAGAGTGTGAACAAACAGCCCCCAGAATGGCTGCCCTATAGCCTTTGTGTAACTATCCCCTGAGTGGCATAATCCTAAATACCTAGGACTGCACTGACAGGTATTGTTCTCATATTGTCTGACCAACAGTGTGTGTCCATATTCAGTTGGGGCTTGGGTTGGAGTCGCAGTGCTTGAGAAGGAGAGGAGGGGCCTGAGGGGTGGGTATTGGTGACAACGCTTAACAAGATTTATCAAACAAAGTATCATGATGAGGTCTGAATTTAATTAAATTGTTTACTTGAGTGCACTGAATGTATTTTCAGTTTATTCGACACCTTTGTTAATCATTGGTAAACACTTGAAAAAAAGCTTTAGTTATTTTTTATCACCTTTTCTATGATAGGCCATATCATGGACATTGAGTTATGGCTTGTAGTATATGTAACCTTGACTACTGATGGGTAAAATACCAATTTGATCTGGTGCAAATGTTTTGTTTTTCAATCCTTTCAAATTCATATGAATCAGTAAAAACATGGACAGTCAGTGAATCGGAGATCTTATCTACTTAACAGAATCTGTTAATCATTGAAGTAAGTCGCTAACATTTCATGTATGTCAGGAACCAATCAACATTGAAAAGAATTCACAGAATCAAAATTCCTCCAATATTGTTATCATTGTAAGTATTCCGAAAAGACATGTTGAGCTGATTTAGGCAAGAAACAAAAGCCCCTTAAATCCCAGATACATACTTCTCCACATTTTATAGGCATCATAAAATGTGTCATTCTTTTCAAATGTGTACTTGACATATACTCCTATCAAGAGTGAAGTAATATATATATGACACAAACATTCATTACTACCAGCAAGTTACACTGTTGTCGGTTTGATCTTCGTTTTACTTGGATCAAACTGAATGTATTCTGTTACAGCAACGTTTGGCATTATTCACAAGATCACAGAAACTGATAGGTCCTTGAGGAAATATGAGTCACAGAGCTTTTTGCTCGTCTAACCTATCAAATAATCTCCTACCTAAACTTTCTTTCAGTACATCACAAGAGGAAATCTACATTCCCACTGGAAATCTGGATACTGAGACTATTATCTCAGAAACTAGTATTATCAGAGGAATACTTGTCATGGAGTTACGCCAATCACCAAAGCTGAGACTTCTTTCCTTACAAAACTCATTAAATACCCATTTTCCTTGTTTGCCCTGAGATTCAATTACGGGCCTTGACTATCAACCTTGCTGGCGAAGTTTACAAATGTGGAAAGTACATAAAGCGGTTTTCAGACTGTCAAGACCGGATTACTCAACTAGTCAAAGCTCTACATAGCAAACATGGGGGCTGAAAAATGTTCAGCTTTCACCACCAGACAAAAAGTATCCTTGATTCTTTTGGATAAACCATTCAACAGTCTCGGCTTACTGATGACCTTTTCATGGAAGACATTAGGTCTACAGATAACGACATATTTTCTTATTAAAAAATATATTTTAAGTACTTCAGGATTAAGCTGATAAAAACAGAATGTATAAATGATAAAAATATTACAACACTATCTCAGGCAGAAAATAATGACGTAGGTCGGGTTTTTTAATAATAGCAGGAATGAGAAGATGAAAAACAGGGCATCTGCCTATATTAAGTGATGTGTTCCATTCACTCACAGTGAGTCTCACTCTGCATTCCTTTCCTGTCAGATTTGAAAAGTCAGTAGGAGATTCTGCTTCTCCTGTTCAAACATTTATGACGGCTTTCATCTTCTGAGTGAACGTTTACAACACTTGAGTCGGAATACGCTCTCGCTGGCTACAAGCTCGGTTGGTAATTAACTTACCACTAGGCTTTGAAGGGAAAAGTGTTTTTCTTGACGAAAAAGCAATTATCATCCAAAGTAATGAGAAATCATACAGACCCATAACGTTCTTAACAGAATGTTTAGGAACAATCTCATGTGGTAGTATGTGCTCGATTGATCATGCCTGTGTATTTTTTATGATTTTGCAACTGTTCCATACTACAATGATAAATGTGTTTTCGTTCTGCGCTGTATGTTTTATGCTGTGACAAGGTTAAATGTGTTTTTGAAATACTATATTAATTCAGTTTGGTGCTCTACTGGGACAGTTGGTTTGAAACAATACTACTTGTGTGTACACAGCAAATCCATTATTTAGTATGGCTTAACGATTTACTATGTTAGGTATTATATGTTTTGTCCACATGATATATTTGTTATACATTTACAATAAAAAAAACAAAGGTTAGTTGGGTTTTTAAAATCCAGCAAAACAATTACTCATACAAGCATTTCTAAAGACATGTGTACTAAAGCATTCAAACTGTAACTGTTTAAACAGATGTTTTCTCTTTGCATGTCTCCACCTCATGCTTAACAGCAACTCATTCTGCTGAAACATTTCTCTCAAAAAGTGTCCAGGTTATTATCTTGATGATCTGTAACACACAGATTTACAGACCATAATATTTGCGCTAATACACATAACTCAATAAAATATTACTTCCCAAGCATAATATCAATTATTGTTTTTCTCTGGTTTCTGAATTCACCATATCAACTTTGTTTTAGATGGCATTACAAAATAATTATTAAGGATGATAAGTATTATCCAAATCACTTAATTACATCAATTAGTCATAATTTCGAAACAATTGTGGCATGCATACTGAACATGTGCTTACTGATACGCCCTAATTGCCATATGTAGAGAGAACATTGGCCTTACTCCAAATATTGATTTTGATAATTGCTCAAAGTGTATTGACTTCCTTGCTGGCATTTCAAACACCAGTTTGTTAACAAGGTACATTAGCCATACAGAAATATTTAGTCATGAACCTATCTGAAGCGTTCTTGAATGTTATGAGGATTATTGGAATGAGAAGGAAAGGACTCAAACAGAGATTGTATGTACCACAATGAATCTTTCCTAACATTACAGCATTTCTATTTCCTTTTAAATAACAATGTGATCTGTCATTCATAAGACACTGTAGATGTATCATCTGAAAAACTCATTAATAAATGACAATTGTCCATTACTGGGAACAATTACAGAAAATCTGATCAACTATTATATGTCATTTTCTGTCTCAAGCACACTGATTGGCATTCTACAATACTGGGTTTGTTTTAAATACATGATTAGTACATTGCAATGGAATGGAAAGTAACAGACAAATATATATACACGAAACCACTTTAACAAGGGGCACAAAAGATTAAGGTTGAGTAAAAAAGAGAACATTTAATTTTAAAATCAAGTATTTACAAATAAAATCATGCATTCAAATATAAAAGACAAAATATGTTTGACTATTAAGTACAAAATACACTAACTTATTGACTTTTGGAGAAGCTTATCTCTTCATCCCTTTGATTTTATAAGAAACTCATCTCAGTCTGATCAAATAATATTTTCAACTGACCAAATAAAGTTTAGTACCCATATTTGTTGATCTGAGATAATATTAACACATTGCCAGGTAACAGTTAGAAAGGCCTGCTCCTGTTTGAAGCATGCAATCTGATATTCTTGTAAGTACTCCACTAATGTCATTAATCCGCGTTATCATACAAAACCCAGTCCAGCTTTTGTTATCTCCCAACTTACTCTTATCCTCCTAACAACTACCTCCAACACTACCAAAGCAAAGACTCTCTTTGTCTTCCTGTGAGTGTGAAACCCCTCGAACACATACCTTCTCACTTTTCATCTTTTTCATTGGTAGTTCTATCCCTGGACCTGCGTCCTCAAGTTTGGCATTAAATTCATAAGGATCACTAACTGTTTTTTCCCTTTTCATTTGAGCACTGTCACCGACCCGAGGTTCCATAGAAACTTGGTTGAGGAGGGCATCCAAACCGTTACTTACACTAGAAGGTCCGGCACATGAAGTGCCTCCGTTTAAAACGTTCCCACTCTCGGTTTTACCCTTTTCTTTGGTTTTCTTTTCTCCCTTGTGAGACCCCTTCATTTTCATAGGCGATCGGTCTCCCCTCTCTGAAAGCAAACAGTGCTTTGTCGATTTCTCCAACACTCCGTTTGAGTTCTGAGTTGTTTGCAAAGTATTTCCTTCAGAATTTGACACAGCCTTACAGGCATCCTTTTCAGTTTTCACAATTTCGTGCTTCTGATCAGTTTTGTTAGAACTTTGTCCCACATTTTTACGCTTAATCTTCATTTTTAATCCCCTGTCCACTGTAGCAGTGTGTTCGACAGAACTCATCTTCCCGGTGTCCTACCAAGAAGACCCCCGTGATTTTTTGTTCCGCTCTCGCCACTTAAATGTCCGGCTCGGTACGCCAGTGTGGCTAGTTTACGGGTATGCAGCCAGTGTGCTCATGAAACACTCAAACAACTGTGTAAGTTGATATCAAATCCATATGAGAAAGTCCTCCATGGGAAAGATCACACAATAATCCATAGATCCATGAGGATCCTTCTGCAACAGAAAGACACACTGATTAACACATCATCAATTATAAGCATCAGCATCAACTCAGTTAAATAATCAATGACACTCAATTCCACATATCAGAGAGACTTTCAAATAAATCACACGCGTACAATTGACAATACAATCGAAACAAGGAAATCAACTTTACACGGTGTAAAAAACGATCCGGTGGAAAAGTGGCCAAATTTTATCACAAAGAGTAAAAATCCAAGACGAAAGCACAATACACAGTTGACGAAGAAAGGAATTCGTGAAATGAGATCGGTGAGGCACTGAAAATGCTGTAACGCTATCGGTCGATCTTTCCTCAGGGCGAGAAAATAACGCAACCCACAAGCTGAACACCCAGAGCCAGTATCAGTAAGAACACAACAGAATCAGTGTTTCGATGTCCCCGTCGTGAAAGAACATACTCAAATTGTGTAGCACACGTTTATGGATGAAACGTACTCGTCAAATGTACGATAAATTCCCAAATCTAAGGCACAAAATCCATAGTCCAGAGTTGTAACAACTCACCACGATTAATTCTCCATTCAAACTGCTTTGCCCATGACTGTGGACTAGAGAGAAGCACACTGTGAGAGACAGGCGGTTGGTCGGTAGAGTACTGTACCATCTAACTCGACCAGCCGGCAATAATAAGCTGATAGAGCCTGGGTCCTTTGTTCGCAGGCGAGCCTTTTTGATTGACAGCCTTAGAGAGTGTAGTGGTCGAGAAAGCTCCGCCCCTAAACCGTGTGTGTCCAGGCGGTCAGAAACTCGAGTGTGTAATCAACACTGCCCCTTGCTCGTCACGATTGAACGTGAAAAGAATGTATGATTTTAGTAGCTGTTAGCAGCGCGATTCAATGAGCATTGAACCGACTCGTTCCTTCTCGCGGCAAGTAAGAGGTGTGACTACCTTTGGCAGTAATTCGCCCTGCAACCCTTTGTTCATTTGGAATCCTACTTTCCAGACTAAATAACTATTTAGCCAAGCTAATGGCCTGTCTACTTATATACGTAGGTACATATACCCGACAGCGAGTAAGGAGTTTTCTGCTAAATCTATATAACAGTGATAATAGACACTTACATCGATGTGTTTAATATATGACGCGGTCCTTTACGAGATAAATTTCCCAGCAGATAGAATGTAGGCTTGGATCCCCGGGCGATAAAACGGTTACCCGAGAAATGACATGCTTGTTTATCAATTTATATCTATGTATACAACAGAGAAACGGTATTTCAATATGGCCTTTGTGTTTGTGGTACGGGAAGCACACCCGCTTTGGCGCAGTCGTTAAACCTTGGGATATGCCTGCAATACAAAGGGACAGTAGAATCTAGATTTATGTATGGGAAAGCTAAATCGAGATAAATACTGAGACTAGTGATTTACGTTGTGTAAAAGTAAGTTGGACACCGACAAGGCTTATAATCCTAGTTCCCAGTCCACGCACACACTCTAGTCAGTTTTTCTGATCATTTTATCATAGTGTTCAATACGTGCAAGGGAGACATTAATGGCACAATAAACTAGGAGGCTCTAGAGGTGAGGGCGCGGATGTCAGTAATTGATTTTCAACATTGTTATTGTAAACCGATTTCATCAAGTATTATTGAGTACAGCCAATTTGCATCTGTTGGTTATTATTGGCAACACGGAACTTGACGTACGTGTTGATTCACATGATAATTATGTTGTTAATAATTTGATTAATAGAGCTATAATGTGCCGGTAAATCATCATGATATCATAGGTGGAGATGAAAACAGAAATGCTTCTTTTTCATTTTTATAGTTTCGGTGGCATAGTCAGTTTATTCTCTCTTTGTTGATATGAACTGAAAAAGCTTCCTTTCAAACCTTCCGGGTGATGTTATGATTTTAATAGGGTCCTTGGTGTATTGGTTCTTTGTGAAGGGCCTTTTTTTCTTTTCATACACGATCTTTCCTTATAGATATGTTTTTCTTTTCACAAAAAGCAGACAAGGTAATATTATCGTTATAATCATCGCATAAGAAACTGAATCTCAATTGAACGTTTATATTTATGCGTCAGGATGGTTTGTTTTAAATGTATATGGCAGTGGTAATAGTTAATAATAACTGTTTATGGTTAGATATTACCAGCGTTGAACTCTCACACCACGAGAATACGCACCCTAATTTGAATAGGCCGTGTATGAAGCGTTTATTAAGTTATTATCCCACAAGCTAAACAATCCCGGGTGTCGCTTTATTGAAAGGAGTCACTTGGTTGGCATCGTTCAGCTCTGTAAACACTATCCGTGAACAAAGCAGGGGTTTTCGTTACGCCCGAACGCACCCACTAATTGCCATTCGTTAATAAGGAAAAGATTAATGGAAATTATTTGCCATATAATCCCCAAAGACGACACAAGGGGACAGACCGAGGGAATATTTGTCACGGACCAATCAAAACGCGTTATTTCGCATAACTCAACCAATCACAGCGTGGTATTGTCTGGGTCTGGGGAGTTTGCTGCTATCAACATCAATTAGTGTGAAATTTAATATGCTGTCGTTCATGACTCGCCTTGTATGTCGATGGAACAAAGAGTGGACTTCTTAGATATGTTCGCTTTGCGGACATGGAAAGGTCAGGGGGGATCTTTGTTGAAGAATGCAAAGATTTAAATCCATTTGGATATAATTTGGGATTCAGCATCGTATCTCTATCTCATCTTCACGATGACTTTGGTCGTTAACAGTTTAAAGGTTATTAGTACCTTAGCTCAGTAATACTCTGCCATGCTAAATGATACGTACTCCGCTATTTTAACAGATATTGTTGGTTTTCTAATACAGTTATCCTCGATGTCCTGATTGGTCATACAGTACTATTGCCTTAACAGGCGAACAATGTGATGATATAGTAATATTTAAAGTTAAGAGAGGTACAGTGTTATGATATAGTACTTCCGTGTGAAGATAAATTATTATGATGCTACTAAGAGAAGGAAAGTGTTTTTATATAGTACTATTTCTTTAATAGATGGAGATTATGAGGAGCCTGTGCTATTTTACAGTTAAGAGGGCAATGTGATCATACAGTACTTATTTTAACCTTCAGAGAAGGACAGTTTGATGCATGATATTGTACTATTTTGGAGTGAGTGTATGAGTTTGGTTTTACGCCGCTTTTAGCAATATTCCAGCAATATCACGGCGGGGAATATCAGCAATGGGCTTCACACATTGTACCCATGTGGGGAATCGAACCCGGGTCCTCGGCATGACGAGCAAACCCTTTAACCACTTGGCTACCCCACCGCCCTACTGTTTTTGATGATAAGGGAAGGAGAGTATGACGGTTAATACTGTTTTGTTTACAACTAGACTGACCGATGATGTAGTACAATGTTAAAAGAAGTGCAGTGTTATGAAATAGTACCATTTAGGCTTAAGAGAAGGACAGTATGGCGACAGTACTATTTTACACTTTTAAGCAAGCGAATATTTGGACACCCTCACTCTTTCGTTGTTTACTGAAGAATGTGTTAACAACTCTCATAACAGTTTTCCTGTCTGGCAATGGTGAGCCAGTAACACAACACACCGATTGTACGCAAACGTATACACTGTGTTACAAAAACAAAACTTACAGCCCAATAACTGCTATCCTTATTTCCAAACAAATGTAAGTACATCTGTGTATGCTTTTTTGACACGTTTTACAACATTGTCCTAAAAAATAGTAACTTTATCTCATGACGACCTTGTGACTTATAATAGTTCAGTGTGAAGCATTACAGTATAACTGTGTCAAAAACCGTTGACGAAAAACTAATGCGTGAAATCTAAGTCAAATTGGGTAGCTATCGACTAAATAGTCAATATTTAGCTAACTATAAAGTCACTTTGACAATATTCACCATGGCTTCGGAGCAGACAACATGAAATATGAATGACAATCTCGTCCGATTGCGTGCGACTGAGACCGTGTAGCTAGTTGTCCGGACGATATGACCGGTGTTATGTCTCAAAGTGATTGATCAAAATCGGCCAGCTTTCAGCGAGTGATGGCCGCCTCTCCTGTGTTTGGCCCAAAGGAGATTACAGAATTGATCTGTTCCCTCATACAGCCATTTCTATGCTAATAGGCGACTGTGGAGAAAAAAACCCTGTGATCATTCCAATAACAGTGTGCGGCTGACTTTGTGTATTTCTAATGGAGAATGTACAGATCATCTATAAATATATATTGTTTTAAATGGCAACATGTGTACATGTCTCAATATTGATTATAGATTTAATGTTATAGACATCGCGCTGTCGTATTTACATGTATAGGGAATGTAAACGTCAATAAATTAATATCAATGTTTGATAAAAGAATCCAAATAACGGAGCCATTTCACTGAAGGAGTAATGACAAATACCCTTAATTCGAATAAAGACAGGCAAACCAATCCATAGGTTATTGCTATAGAAACAAATATTTTCCACTACCATTAAAGTCTGTTGCACAAGTATATGTATTCCTAATAATATATTATGTACAGTGTGTGTGCACCAGCAGCTTGTTTCTCTCAATGCACTTTGCTGCTGGAGTAGATATGCTCTGGGGTTTTTCCCTCTTCGGGTTTACAGCTGTCATTATTTTTTACTCAATCGTAAAGTATATGAATAATGAAAACACTCCTATTCGTTGGTTTTCGAGTTATTTGATCTGGTATGTGCGTATAATATCACTCTTTCCAATCTTTCGAACTGGTGTCAGTTTTTATTTGAAACATATTACAAATAATTTAACCCAAAAAAGTTCAAAAACAATGTAACTCAAGGGATTCCTGATTAAATTTAATGTGGTTACTTAGTAACTAAAACATGAACTTCGTCTGGGAAAATGGGAAACGTCATTAAATCACGAAAATCTGTCTAAAGTGTAATAAAATCCATAAAACGAAGTTACATTTGTAGATGAAACTGATATGAGCCGTCTCCTGTTCGTGTTACTGGGTGTATACTCCAATAAAAAGAACTGAGTCCAAAATGCCAATCAGTTTAAAGTAAAAGTCACATTGCAGGAGTGTATATTTCTTCACAACGATCATGATTTATCAATGTAGAATGAATAAAATCGAAAACTGCCAACCTTCCCATCGCCTGCTCCCGCTGAATACGCTGTAAAATCGATTTTCCCTTACCTATTTCAGCGTTCGTGGTTTATATGAAACATTCAAGGCAATAATGTGAATTCCTCCATCAACGAAATGCCTGCGGGAGGCAGGTTTTCACGACGCACTCAATCACAATCGTCCATTACAAGCGCGTTGCGTGTATTGGCGATTTCAGATAGATATTTATGGGGTGTATTTGTGGAGACATATTAAGACGATTGGCGTATGGATATCTCTAGTAGGCCATCGTGATGACAAGGTTTAAATACGTTTTGAACTATGAGACTTGTTTCAACACATTACTTTAATCTTCAGAAGCTTACAACATAAACCAGAATTTGAGATAATTTGATCTTTGCCTATTTCAAAACCAAAAACAAGTATTGAATTTTTAATTATAAATTGATAGGATTCGCTTTATGTGTATACTGCACTACCGACTTGTGATGATTCAGGAGATGTGTGGTGAACCAGTGATAAAAGCGTTGGTTCTTCAAGTTGACTAACGCTTAAAGTCCCTGAATATATCATTTTGATAGCAACAAATAAACCAATTTCAATTGAAATGGAGCACCAGTGAGTTGGGAGAACCTATGGAAATCTGGCTTCATTTAGAGCTTTAGGGAGGGCTAGGCATTAGGAAAATAATGTGGTTCAGGGACTGTGAGACAGACTAGTTCTTCAAGCTGAAGACCATGGTTTGACCGCAAACATGGATACAATGTGTGCAACACCTCTCTGGTGTCCCCTGTCCTAAGGCATGTTGGATATACACATGTATATAGTTAATAAAGCCGTTATTGACCATAGGTGAGGTGAAATTGGGTTTAACGTCGTTCTTGAGAATATTTCGCTCATATGACGTCATGCATGCGTGTGTATGTGTAGGTGCGGCTGCTTGTACTAGCCAAGACTTCAGCTGGTTTTATAATGCTAGCCCACTGAGATACCATGCCGCAGTGAAGCATGAAT
>VKKT01000447.1:148441-160195 GCA_008038995.1 Haliotis laevigata | reverse complement strand
CGTCACTATATGGCTGGAATAATGCCGATGTGACGTAAAGCCCAACTCAACTCAACTCTTCTCATTGTTTTTTACCTTCTTATTGTTTTTTCTGCTACCCTTTGGTTTCTTCCTCTCCTAGTGTTATGACTGTCCGTGTGCTGCTTTGTCTTCTCACTCTGCTATGGTTTCCTCTCATGATTCTTGTCTTCTAGGGTCCATGGAAAACCGTACAATTTGTTTAGTCACTGGAAGGCATCAACAAGGCTATGTCATCTTCTGACGGGTAACTAACTATTGGGAGTTTTGATCATTAAAACTAAAGAAATCTAAACATGCCAAAATATGACAGACCGTTTGGAAATGTGTGTTTCAGGGTCTGCAGGAGAAACTCGGCCTCTCCTGTAGGATCGATACCTGAATCTGTTAAACGTTCGGATTGAACAGTTCAATGTTTTAACAGTATTCGATGAATAGACACCTGAACACGCTGTCTGTTTGGAACTTTGCACTACTATATAATTTTTAACGTAGCATAATAGTACACAATATGATAAACAGCATGGGCAAAATGTGACACATTTAATTACATAGCGTTTGATGTGGTTGCCATGGGAGAGATGATGTGAATTAACAAAACGGGACTGGCACATATTCTGCCAATAAAAATACTAATAAAAAATAATCACACATTAGAAATATCAAAGGCATTAAACATAACTGTTGACATGTAATAGTATTATTTCATTTAAACGTTCGATATGGGTGTCCGAAACATTAAAGCGATAGAATAATTGAAACTCGTCTTTTATCAGTGATATTGACAAGGAGATGACTAGTAATTTCCTTAGTGGAGTTGTTGCCTTGTTACATGATTAGGGCAGTGCAGTGTGTTTGATAACTCTGTTACGAAAGCCCAATCCTGAGTTTAGTTTGTCTTAATCATGAACTTGTGATATGAAGAACATCAAGGGAGGATCTACGATGTTTTTAAGAATTTGAGTGATTGGGGTTGGGGTTGACGTGGGTCTTTCTGTTATTCCAAGATCATCTTCTTTCAAAAACACAAGGATCCCTTTTTCGTTTGTTTGAAAGGGTGCACATTCAGTAAATGTTTACATCGCTACATCTTTTTTCAAAAGATCACAACCCCTACCCCAGTACTGCCCTCATTTGGCTGTTTGTAGTCATTGTTCACGGTTATTGAAAACAATCATTTTTCCTCGATTGTGTATGATATACTATGAGCATAAAGGTATATGGTGTATTAGTTGAAATATATTCGGTATGCAAAGACAAATTTATTTCTTCCAATCAAAGCAACTAATTCCATAAAATTTACATAAGAATTATAACCGGCAAATAAAAAACCCCAGTTATATATGGTTTGTTTGTATCTTTACTAAATCCCGTTCTCTCTAGCCAGCAACAATTTAAACATGCAAAGCAAGGGAAAACATATCTTGTTTTGAAAGCAGTAACCGACCACATATTCTGATAGATGAGGTATGCCTGGCTGATAATAGTAGGCGCACCTTCGATAAACCCGACACTTTATAGATCTCAGACTTCATTAGATTATCTCTACATAAACCCTTTCATTGACATTCCCCTGAAGACTACAAACACGGGCTAAATAAGCCGATCTCCATTATGTTGAACCCGTGAGGCGTGACCCACCTCTCTAGAGCCCCACGTGACTAGCCGATAACAATCACCGCTAAATCCACGCACAAGTGTGCTTGACACTATCAAATTAATCACCTATTTCATAGCGACATATGTCAATATTTCTCGATAACCCAATGGTGTATTAATTTATCATGGTCTTATCTCCAGTTGCTAATGTGAGTATATATATGTTATTTAGTTGGGGCTATGTGTTTTATTTACTCACAAGCCCAAACGGATTTGTGAAATTGCATGTCAATAGATTTATTTGATAAGAATGATTTTTCTGACGTTAGGTTTGAAGGTTGAAAAACTATCTTCCTGTTTAAATTATTGATTTCTTACTATTCAGCGGTTTATAATGTAATGACTTCTGTGATCTCTTAATTCAATATATCAATCCATTTTCGATAAAAACAATTCTCAGTTTTCTCATCCAACAAAATGAAACAGCTCCATTAATCCTTGGACTAACAAATCAAATGATTTTCAGTACATAAACTAAAACACCAGGAGTTTATGCTTTCTCACGTTCAAAGGAAACGGGAATTTAATTTCATTTTGTTAAGGAGATTAAAAAGGGTGTTTTTAACCGGGGGATCAAACAATGGCGAGCTTGTGTTGAAGGACGACAATGGGCTTTGCATTGATTATCAACGGGAACAAATCTAGCCTTACACCGGTCGTTATCCTGCGAGGCACGTCATTGTTGTCTCGAATAGAGGCTCAAAGGCCAAGTGTAAAATTACTCTGGGTGTATTACACCAGCTGCAGCCGGTGTGTCAGATAACGACCGGATATTTTCCCTTGGTGCAATCTTCTCCCCACTTCAAGAAAAAACCCGGACCAAATAAATCGGGTAATAGTGCATCCCATTAAATGATTAAAGGGGTGACTCTTAGTCATAGTTGGAGTGCATGCATATTTGGGATGGAAATCCTTTAAGAGATGCATACATTTCCATAACGTAAATCGTTACACTGTTAATGTTTATAGAACAGATAGTTTGAATATATCACACACCAAACTAATTTTTCTTAATGGCAGTTGTGTGTTTGGTTGTAATAACTGTAACCCTTACTTCTGGCGAATCGTGTCTCGCATAAACATTTCATCCCTGTTTTATGTAATCTTAGGCTTTAAGCTCTCCCATCCATCACCGGTATGTAAGCCATCACCTCTCTAACACATGCGGGCTGTTTTCTGTTTCATCTTGGGATGTTATTAATATGCCACGACGATGCATGTTTTCACAATAAGTTCACCGGGTAAAGCTCAGCTATTTATTCGCGACTAGCTGTCTTCCTACAAGGCGTCAGGACCGAGTATTCCGTTGCCCCAACTATTTGCCTCAACACTGGATCCGCCATGCTGTTTTCTTTTGAAAGATAACATACCGCGGTTTTAAATTTCCGTTTTGAAACACTTGACCCATTTACAACACGAAAATATTTTAACATTTTTCCGGACACAAAAAACACACTTTGTAACAAATACGGCATGATATTACTAAATTTACTTCAGTTTGTAAGATATGTTAAAAAAACCGCGGTGTCAATACGTACATATCTGTACTGTACACATGTGCCCCATTTCGAGGAAGTCTCATTCGGTAACGAGACTTGGTTAGACGAGAACGCATTAATACGATGAACAAGGATCTGGAATGTTACAAGCCGCATTGATCAAAGTCGAATACTGAGCCGAGCGAGGAGGATGAATGGGGTCCCTATAAAGCATGAACACTCAAGCTAAAGGTCTACCAAGCAAAGGCCTCTCCCAACACCTATTAACATATTCGCGTAACTGTTCCTTCTACAGGAGAAGAGTGACTTAGCCATATTTTTGTCGTTCTACGCTGAGAGGTCAGCGCAAACAGGGCCGCTCGGTGGTATCATCTTTGCGCCAATTGACACTTCCCTGCTAAACATGTCAGACCTTCAGATTACACACTGTGTGAACGTTCTGACGGTTTCAAGGCGCCCCAACATGTGATCGTTAACACGAGAAAAAACTCCTCACCCCAGTCCGAAAACGGAGCATGCCACAAGCCTGCTTGACTAAACCCTGAATAAATACTAGGAGGCATTTTACACAATCGTGGCAAATTATCACGCGATCAAAATATTTAGGGAAATGTTGTTACGGTTAACGGTTCATTATGCTATTCAAACTAAGTGGAATAACAAAACAGGGATTGATAGATAGTGTTTCATTTATCACCAACATTACAATTCGATTTGGGTAAAAACGTATTATTGACCATCCAGTGCCAATACTTGATATTTACAACATGGGAACTATTTTATCTGTATAACGTGACACAACCACAGAGACAACAACAAAAAGTCACACGCATATTTCTTCTAGCTAGCTTTGTTATTCGATTAATATTTTTGTGTAGTTTTATTTTAATTGGATGTATGAGACGAAATGCTCAATACTAGCCACCCACCCATCGATCAATCAAACTGCTCATCCATCCTCCAACCAGCTGTGCAATTAATCCATGCCTTTGTTATACACGTCCATGAATCCATTCATTGATATAACCCTGTTTTACTGCATCATGCATTATACATAGCAATTCCTAATGCTGAAGTCTATAAAGTTTGGGTATCCATTGGGCTTATCGGCTCTCGACTCTCAAGAGAAAGCCATTATTTTCACATAATTACATTCAACGAAAGAACAATTGATTAAATAATATTGACCACCTCTAAGAAATCACAGATTGGATTAAGATAACATGGTATGAATTGTGGAGGTATTTGTCCAGCATAGTTCAAGCAGGCAAAAGTAGAGCTAGCAGACAAAAAAAACACCAGAATAAAATATTTGAAGCCAGCAAAGACATACGTGGATCGATAAAAGGAATAACAAAAACCAGAAAGAACAACCTTTTGTTAAGCATTTCAACACCATTCACCAGCGCTAGACTTACAACATCGCCTGTAGGTCGACTTGAATATTACACGTATATGGAGTGGAAAACGGTGTGTGTTTACACACGCTCCCTGTGTTGTAGGTATTGATTGGAACCGTGAAATAAAGACCCGGATACGCGACAGTTGCACAGCCGATGAATATCAAAAGGTGGAAGCTTGTTAGAAATATTGACAATGTTTAACAAAGGAAACACGAGTACAACCAGGCCTGATGAGTGGATTCTGTGAAAACGATTAATGTCATTTGACATGGAACTTAAATCCACGAGGAAAACGAACTGTATACATGTGAAACTGACAACAGGCTGTAATTGACTCGATTAGATGTATGTTGCAAAAGGCTCTTGCACGTTCTACAGTGTTAACAATGCATTATTGATTACTCTGCGTGGTTGGCCGTTAAAAGGTTATTTTAAGTGATAAAAATATAAACGCTGATTTTTTGCGTATTCCAGCGAGAGTAGGATGGATGTTGGAACGTCAGGTGTAAAATATCACTACTGGTGTATATTACCGTAAATAGGCAAGATAAGTACACCTGCCTTTCAACTAAACTCATACTCTTAGTTTAATGTCTTAACATATGACGGATCTTGTTTCGAAATGATCAGTGGATGTAAGTTACTTACCAGCCATCACCGCACCTGCCTCCAAACATATCCTGTCTGCTGTCTGAGGTCAAGATTTCCTTACAAGTAAGTGTTTTCTCCCTCCCTGAAAGATCGAATCCCTCGATATCTAACATAGATAAACGTACATCACATACTGATAACTTGGATCTGATCACCAAGAAACTGGAATGGGTATTTTTATGCTTCTAATTCAATAAAATCATCTGAAAGACTGAGACGCGAAATTAACATTCTTTCATGTCCTGGTTTCTGTTGTTGGTGTGCAGGAATATGGGAATGGGGCAATGAAAAGTATATGTAGAAAATAAGGTTTTAAGTTCTTTTAAGACGGTTATGTCTTCAACGAGTTTTGTTCTCTGAGCTATTCACACTATAAGTATCTCATTCATGTTGTGTTTGTCATCTGTGTTGCCTTGAGCTTTGTACCGTCTAGATCCGTGTTCAGTTACCTGCACGGTTCAATGTTTGAAAGCCATTGTTGAAGACTCCCGTCGTGATATGACTTACATTTTATCAAACTCGGCGTTAAAACACATGAACTTACTCACAGTTGCATGTAAATGACGTTAATACAAGTGCAAGTACAGTATAATGGATCATTTGATTTTCAGAGGCGTGATTTGCGGGAGCCAAAACACATGTGCCTCGCATTGAATGAAAACATTATGTGCCCATTTCTTGCTGACAAGCACCCAAAAAATACAGTTCGTTATTTTTTAGTCATTCACAAAAATAATAACCGAATTTTGTTGATAAAAATAATTAAATTAATGAGATATTTAAATAAATCAAAATCAAATGGTTTCTCGCTAAACAAAACAGAAATTTATCATGGAAGAGTCAATAATCTCAGGTTCACTTAAAACCTATATGTGTAACTGCTTGTAATTAAACCTTTTCACGTGACAGCCTATGTATTACTCTGTACATACATATCTCGTCCTCATGATGCAGTTAGAAAGTAAAATATGTCCTAATAAAAGTGCATTGCATTTTAAACCATTATATCCGTTAGGTGTCGTTGTCACAGGGTGCATTCACAACAACGAGATTAGCAATATGCTGTCGAGGTTCTTCATGTCAACGTTTGCACGGTCACGTATTGCCCGGGGGAACGTGCAAGTGTCAGCACCGGTCGTTCTTTGTCGTCTTCACAAGTTCACGAAATTTCTCGCGAGAATCTGTGCAGGAAGCCTCAAGACGGAAATGTATTGGATGTCTTCCTAACAAAAGTCAACAGTGACGTGTGACCGACAGTCCATTTCACGTAAACAGGATCAAAATGTCAAATCACTATCAATCAGCGTTAACACATAAAATCAAGTAAGCGCTGTTTTAATCAAAGGTTTTGCAATTTCTGTATTGCGTGTGGAAACTTGATTTGATCCACTGGTAGTCCTTCAACAGAGTAAGAGGATATAAGATGATAGATGTATCGGAAGCGGTATGACACAACGAATGATTTCTCTTGTTGCTCTACATGGGTACATGTACTTCTTTTCTCTTTAATTAACAGCAGGTACAGTAATATGACGTCAATAATGACAATCGTGTGAAAACAATTGCAATGGTATACAGAAATATATTACCACAGGTTATCGGGGTCGTGGTACCCGATGCTGTCATTATAATAGAAGTTCCATTTTTGGAAAGCTAGACGTCAAAGTAGACGGTGACGTAGTGGTTGCAGATGCAGCAGGTGCAGGGCAACAATGGTCTGTCATACAGACCCTGAAACAAACATATCCAAGAAAGCCCATGCAAGTCTACACTATGCGGCAACTCTAGATTTCCACAGTTCAAGGCTGAAAATGAGGAAAGTCTCTGGGCTCCCTTTCATAATATTTTATGATTATTTTTTATACACAGTATTTTTCTTTAAAAATTGTTCTTTTCGGAGACAAGATCTTGGTTTAGGACAAGTACTTGTGCGGCCATGTAAACCATATTTTTGTTATTTTGGCTGATGTTATATTCACGTGGATGTATCGCACCAACACATGTTTCAAATGTTCACCGCATGTTTATTAAACCAAAGTTCAGATATATTACATCCTGAGTCACTGAGTGTATTTAATGAGAGACTATGTTAACACATTCAAGTTGTGCAAAACATAACTTAATAGTATGCATGCGCACAATTGTCCACTTACGTGAGATAAATAGACACATCTAAGTAGGCTCTAGAACGTTTTACATCACCGCTGTGTATTATTTTTCGAAGCACTCTGCAGTACTCGGGCCAGATGAGTGAGTGAGTTAGTGTGGTTATACACCGCTTTATTACGGCGGGGGACAACAGAAATGGGCTTCACACATGACACCCATGTGAGGAATCGAACCCGGGTCTACGGCGTGACGAGCGAACGCTTTAATCACTAGGCTACCCCACCGCCCCTCCAGACAGATGATGTCGACCAGTTAATGATCACGTCTGGATTGGACAAACCAGTGATTGATATTGTGAGTATATGGAGGCACAGTGACACGCAGTCAATCATGTAACCAAGTCTGACCACCCGGTTTTGTCGCCTCCCGCAACAAGTTTGTGGGATAGATTCTGAACCAGAATTCCCATAGGGTCTTCGAAGTGTAATCCACAACTATCTCGTGTGTCGAACTTTTGAGATATATAACACGTACATACTTTCGGGCATGACATTTTGTACATTGTTTTTGTTTGTCTTGTGGCCACGAATGAATCAAACGCTTATCCTAGGGCTTAAACATGAAACGTTTTTATTTTGTTAAGAACATACAGCAGACAAACACGGATATCCATTAATGCATGTTCTTTGGCCCTTAAGCATATAAACACAGTTAATTCTCCCTGATACACAGGTAAGTGTAAGCCTCTTTGTCGGAACATTATGATTAACTGGTTGGTGACCTCAATCCGGATTCATGTGTTTGCTTCACAGATTTCGTATGACAAAGCTCAAGAACATTCAAGCTAGGCAATGCCATTATACAAATAACCAACCCAGTTTAATATTAGATTTTGTTGTATTGTTACATGGCACCTTTCCATAACCCGGTAGAACCTGTATTTATTGCAGTATTCACCTATTAGGGACAACATATATCAATACTTCATATAAAACAATGTATGCATTCTATTGTGTTAGCGCCGCTTTACGACCATTAACAGAATTGATTAAGTAATTGTTTATGCATAAATAACTCAAATGCTGAACTAATTGAATCGATATTTTAAAATTTGCATTTTGCCAACTAAATATTCAAATTACAGAGGAACTATTACTACAGATGTAGCTAATGGGAAAATCTGTGTGAAGCCAGTCAACGTCGCACCGAAAAATCAATTTGAATATTTTATGGAGCACGCCATCAAGCGATCACAATATCACACAGCTTGCTTTGAACACGAAGTACACATAGCCCTCGCCGTGTAAGCCATCTGCCGCCATCGCAACGCATAACTGACTCGGAAACATAATACTCAGCACACAGCGAGAAAGGACAGTGTAGAGGGAACAAAACCGACCTGACACCGGCCCGGCTCACTATCAGCGTCAGCCAATCAGAAGACAAGAATCCGGAATCTCATCCTGTGATTGGCCAAGGGTCAATCCATTATCTAGGTGGCGCAGAAGGCTGCAGTACGTGACCTACGCCCGGTTGCCAAGAGAGATATTAGTTGGGCAGCCGGGACCGTGAGAGTGAATCTATCGCTTTCTGTGCTGCTTACGTGACACAATAGATTAGACTGACGGTGCGCGATCGATTGGTGCACCCTGTTGGAACAGGTCAACCCAACTAAATCTTTCGACTTTTTAAATTTCCGGAGTTACTTGCTTGTGTAACATGTATTTGTAGATTGTTTTACAATGTGATTATCGTAAATAATCGATGATATTGATTTGTGTGCTTGTACAGACTATATAAATTGACCGAATGAGTTATTTCCATTAGTTCACAATGAATTAAAGTACTTCGTTTCATCATTTGTTTGCAATATCGTCATTTAGAGCTTTTTGGATGTGATCGTAATTTTCATCACTATATTTTTTTGGTATATCGTTATATGTATTACTTCACCAGGGGCACTTTAAGAGCTGAACATCGCTCACACTAATGTACTTGAAGCAATATCAACTTTAATGATAGCTCTTAACTATTTATTTATGAGGTTCAAATGGGGAAAACGATAGGGTCACAAATATAAATTCTATCTTCAATATGTTTCTTTAACGTTATCACAATATTCATAGTTTCGTTTCTCTTAGTAACATTACTAAATATTCTGTTACAAATTGGTTGAAATGTGAAACCAGTTTACCTCGAGTCTTTTAATGAGGGTCTTTGTATTACAAATGGAGTCAATACTCACAAAGACTCAAGAACGCAGATGAAAATGATACATTATTTGACTGTAGATTGATCCAGCTGCCATTAAATTTAAAAACAGTAGTTTGAAAAATAAGAAATAAATAGAAAGACAAAACATTCTCATCACACTTCACAGTTCGTATTTAGGCTCTTGATTGCGAAGATGAGAAACAAATGAGATGAGATC
This sequence comes from Haliotis laevigata, assembly GCA_008038995.1. Lineage (NCBI taxonomy): Eukaryota > Metazoa > Mollusca > Gastropoda > Lepetellida > Haliotidae > Haliotis > Haliotis laevigata. The sequence goes on along the minus strand of VKKT01000447.1, from coordinate 150,425 downwards.
GGTGTAGAAATGCGATATTTGCGACTATAGTTATGACATAAGCTTGACAAACTTTGATTCCAATCACGCTTACGACGTTGTTTATTGCCGTGGTATTATTCAGGTCACCTACTGCTATATACTGGGTATATACAAGCCAGTACGTGCTTACCCGTCGACACCTGGTGTCTTCATTGATTTTCAGGGGTGGTGGGGTAGCCTAGTGGTTAAAGCGTTCGCTNGTCACGCCGAAGACCCGGGTTCGATTCCCCACATGGGTACATTGTGTGAAGTCAATTTCTGGTGTCCCCCGTCGTGATATTGCTGGAATATTGCTAAAAGCGGCGGAAAACCAAGCTCACTGACAGATTTTCAATGGTCCATTCATATGACTGTCAGAACTATTTTGCCAATTGGAATCTGTTTCTGAGGTCAAACCTGGGTATAGTTTTGCACTGACGTTATATAATTATGCATTTCATGTATTTCGGGACGGGCTAATGTATTCCTGGTAATAACCTACATGAATGTATGAAAGACGTACGTGCCTCGCATTCCCCCAACTGCTGTATTCCCAGGCCATGTGTCTCCTCCTACTGAGACACATATCCGTTAATCACCAGACTGCTGTATCTCCTCTGTTTCACTGTCTCGCACCCTGTAATTCAGTCATCGTAACGTATAGTCAAGGTTTCAAACTTTACAACTTACTGTTAAATTTAGGCTTGCAAAAGTCGTTAATAGTGTAAATGATAATTTCTAAAAAAATATAAATAACAGACTGGAATGTCCGCTTATCTGGACTTGCCTCTTTGAAGGATAGAATTACTATATACCCATGGGCTTAGCATTCAGTACAGCCCTGGAGCAAGGCTAGGTTAACTGATTTACAGCTATTCTCAAACTTCTAGCACGTTTTTTCATACAACATCGATGCGTGGGGTGGGTGGGGCAGGATGTGTGGCACAGCCTATGGTTCCCCGAACGCTGTTTCAGATTTAATATCTCATACTCCATATTGTAAATCTTCCCACCTGTAAATCCTTCCATTGTAAATCTAACACCCTACATCTGATGCTCAATACATTGTGTATCTCGTGGTCTCTGCACCCTGATTCCATATCTCACACTCTATATCTCATGCTCAGCATCTCACACTGTATATATTACACCCTTCATCTCATACTCAATACATTCCACACTGCTTATTTTACCATACATCTCACATTGTATATCTTACACTATGAGTATTACACTTAATACATCTCCTAATGTATATATTACATCAGGAGTATCAAACTCAATACAACTTCCATCTCAGGCTCTAGATACACAATACTATGTCTCCACACTGCGTGTCTCTCACTTTATATCACACACTCAATACATCTCCCACTGCGTGTCTCACACTTTATATCACACACTCAATACATCTCCCACTGGATATCTCACACCCTATATAACACATTCAATACATCTCACACTGGATACTTCACACTCTTATCTCACACTATCAATATCTCACATTGGATATCTCAAACCCTATATCACATAATCAATACATCTCACATTGGGTATCTCTAACCCTATATCACACCATCAATACATCTCGCATTGGATATCTCACTGGCTATATAACACAATCAATATCTCACATTGGGTATCTCTAACCCAATATCACACCATCAATACATCTCACATTGGATATCTCACAATCCATATCACATAGTCAATGCAGTTCACATTGGAAATCTCACCCTCTATATCACACAATCAATACATCTCACACTGGATATCTCACAATCCGTACCACATAATCAATACATCTCACATTTGATATCGCACCCTCTATATCACACAATCAATACATCTCACATTGGATATCTCTAACCCAACATCACACCATCAATACATCTCACATTGGATATCTCACAATCCATATCACATACTCAATACATCTCACATTGGATATCTCACCCTCTATATCACATAACCAATACATCTC
>VKKT01000447.1:38410-49892 GCA_008038995.1 Haliotis laevigata | reverse complement strand
AATGCCCGCCCTCATACGGCAAGGGTTGCTATGGATTTCTTGCAACACCACAACGTTGACATGCTGCCTTGCCTGCAAATTCACCGGATCTCTCCCCGATAGAGCATGTTTGGTACGAGTTGGATCGACGTCTACGCCGTTTTCCTCATCCACCAGATAACGTCCTTGACCTTGCAACAGAACTTGAGAGAACCTGGCGTGACATCCCACAAGCCTTCCTTGCACGTTTGATAGGCTCTATGCGTCGTCGATGCACTTCTGTTCTCAATGCCGATGGTGCACATACCCGTTATTGAGCTTGTGACATGGCCGTTTGACCCCTGCCCCGCTTGTGGACTCGTGACGTCATTGTGATTGACTTTTCAATTGAAATTCTTCCAACTTGTCATGGTCTCATAATCCCTCCATTAAAGTTTATATGTACCTTTGACATTGTTATCGTACTTATCAACTGGGATAATATCTTGGCAATGCACAGTTTCTTTATGTGCCTAGTATATATCAAACATTAACTCGATTATAAGTAGTTTTTTGTTAATAAAAACATCTTGCAATATATTGCAATACACATCGCAATACATGCTTTTGCATCGCAATATATCGCAATATGAAACTTCTCTGCAATACCCACCCCCAGTGGTATACCGCGGGCCCTATATGTCATAATTTTGCGATTCACTGGTCAAACAGTCGATTGTTTGGATGGAAAACCTCGTAAAATAACAAATCATCTGAACGGTATACGAGAGCCCTGTTATATATAATATGACGCTTTATGCATCAAACAACCAGTCATATAGATGATATATACCGGTAGTTCTGTTCGAGTACATGCCTTAATGTACTATAATCTGTTTGCAGTGAAAACGTACCGATGAATTTCACTTTAAGCAAAAAAGTAAATCAAGTTAAGTGAAATTAAGGTTGCGAATCCTCATATTTTTACCTTGACAAATGAACATTTAAATCTCAGAATTGCCAAATGACGATGCCCTCAAAAATAGCATTACCGTTATTGCTAAAATACATGGAATTTGTGTTGAAAAGAAAAAGGAAACAATGAAGGAATTTGACTGTAAGTCTACTCAAACCAACATCTGATGGGGTTGACTGGCCGAATGCAATTACGTCATCGAACAATTCAAGTGACGTCACAACAGAACGTGACGATATTCGACCTTGGCCTTTGACAAGACCATGGCCTGCAACATGTCAAACTATGTCAGACACAACGTCAGTTGTCAGTGTTTGGTTTTGGTCCAACAACAACGTTATTAGTGCAATTGTTAGGTTAGCACCAGCAAGAAAGCCAATATTACCGCTATTTAAAGCGGGAATTCGGGTTGCTTTGACTTTTTTGCCCCAGAATATATGCCAGTCCAAAGCCAAAGTCGAATGAACAGATGACACCCACTATGACGTCACTTGACAACAGAACTGATAGTAGTGGCCCGTCGTTAAGGTTGAGCGGTCCAATATCATTTGCAGCGGCCCCCAAATTTCTGATAATAGGGGGACCGTTTCGTGATAATTCCATGTGTTTTATCTATAAAGTTGTTTAACAAACGATCGTAGATTCAAATCGCTATTATTGGTTTGTATTACAAGGGGGTGAGCGCAGTAGATGGAACAGTGAAACAAATGCAATTGCGGTACATGATGAGCGTTAACTTAAACCAGTACACTAGTACTACTTGTTTTCGATGTTTCATCTAAAGTGCATACTCCCTTGTAATACAAACCAATAATAGCGATTTGAACCTATGATCGTTTGTTAACAACTTTTATCCTAAGTTGAATAAAATTCTGAGATTTGAATGTTCAATTGGCAAGGTAAAATTAGAGGGTTCGCAAACTAAATTTCACTTTATTCGATTTACCTCTTTGTTTAGAGCGTAATTCATCGGTACGTTTCACTGCAAACAGACTATAGGCAAACAACACATATTCTGAATGGTTTCCGAGAGCTCTGTTCAATCAGATGTCATTTTACTGGTCAAACAACCCGTCATCTGGAAGACGTACCGCGAGCTCGATTTCCTAATATGATCATTTATACTGGTTTGATAACAATTGTTCTGAATGGTTACCGAGAGCTCCATTTCCTAATATGATCATTAATGCTGGTTTGATAACAATTGTTCTGAATGGTTACCGAGAGCTCGATTTCATAGTATGATCATTTATACTGGTTTGATAACTATTGTTCTGAATGGTTACCGAGAGCACCATTTCCTAAAATGATCATTAATACTATTTTGATAACAATTTTTCTGAATGGTTACCGAGAGCTCCATTTCCTAATGTGATCATTTATACTGGTTTGATAACAATTGTTCTGAAGGGTTACTGAGAGCTCGATTTCATAATATGATCATTTATACTAATTTAATAACAATTGTTCTGAATGAATACCGTGAGCTCGATTTCCTAATATGATCATTTATACTGGTTTGATAACAATTGTTCTGAATGGTTACCGAGAGCTCGATTTCCTAATATGATCATTTATACTATTTTGATAACAATTGTTCTGAAGGGTTACCGAGAGCACCATTTCCCAATATGATCCTTTATACTTATTTAATAGCAATTGTTCTGAATGAATACCGTGAGCTCGATTTCGTAATATGATCATTAATACTATTTTGATAACAATTGTTCTGAATGGTTACCGAGAGCTCGATTTCCTAATATGATCATTTATACTATTTTCATAACAATTGTTCTGAATGGTTACCGAGAGCACCATTTCCTAATTTGATCATTTATACTATTTTCATAACAATTGTTCTGAATGGTTACCGAGAGCTCCATTTCCTAATATGATCATTTATACTGGTTTGATAACAATTGTTCTGAATGGTTACCGAGAGCTCCATTTCCTAATATGATCATATTGGTTTGACAACAATTGTTCTGAATTGTTGACCAAGAGCTCAGTCCATAAGATGTTGTTTCACTGGTCACACAGCCCATCATCCGGAAAGTATACCAAGGCTCGACTTTATATGGTCATTTATACTGTTGAAGCAATTGTTCTGAATGACTGGCCGTGGGCTCTGCTCCATCCGGCAACAAGTCATCTAATCTATTTTGATATATTAGATAAACTGAATCTTTCGGATTTTATGCTGGGGATTCTTTTCCATAGCGGGGCGGTGGGGTAGCCTGGTGGTAAAAGCGTTGGCTCGTCACACCGAAGGCCCGGGTTCGATTCCCCACACGGGCACAATGTGTTAAGCCCATTTCTAGTGTCCCCCGCCGTGATATTGCTGGAATATTGCTAAAAGCGGCGTAAAACTAAACTCAGTCAGTCAGTCTTTTCCATAGCATGATGACACATTAGTCAAACAACTAGTCAGTCTGCCGAGAGCTCTGTTCAATGATTTTATAATTCACTGGTTTAACAAAGCATCGTGTCGATGTAGAATTTGTGAAAATACAGCAGTGGAATAAGTATAATCTGATCCCCGATCTCAACTCCCATGTGGAAAATGTAAACAAATCAATTTAATTAATTTAATTGATAACATTTATTTCACCAAACATATTATTAAAATAATGTCATCAAAAAGCGATTCTGATCAGTAATATGTGCGAAAAACGTGCTGAAAGACCAACTGTTTCCTATTGATAGATCTGGGTGGACGAAATAAACTCGCCATTCTGTCTGGAACACATTACAGAGCTGGAATTGCGCTGTACGGAACACGGAGGGGAATCCCCTTTCCAAACAGCTGGGGCAAAATGACTTCCTTGTCCAGGCAGGCTCTAATTACAAAAGGAACGGATTTCAAACGGCTTCGTCTCCGGAACCGCCCCGCAAAAGTAGTTACCTTTGTTGTCACTTGAGGTCCGTGTACCTGGAGAGTCACGTGCAGTCAACACGTGTGGGATGATCCAATAAAATTTGGGTTTTTTTTATTTCATAAAAAGAGTTAACCGAGGATCATACGCAGCAGTAGATGCTCTGAAAAATAGTAGTCTGTTTTTAAGTTGTGACTTAAACATAATATCAATATGAAAACATCCCTCCTCCCCTACAAACCCCCACACCCCTACAACTACACACAAACATTCACGCACGCACGCACGCACGCAATCAGTCCCCGCTGGGCGTTCTTTGGTTATATTAACAAGCATGTCCCCGTATCTCCCATTGAAGGTACAGGTCCTAGCCTACATAAAAAGTTGGAAACATGATTGTACATATTTCATGGCAGGACACTTTGACATTGATGCATAAAGGACTTGTGACGGTGCATCTTTCTGCACGCGCCCTGAAAAAGTAAAACCTACGTCCCGTTTGAGCATAATTCATTATTTTGAAATCAAGGTAGGGGGTTTGCCGTTTTCATAACCAACTAGAGAGCTTTAAGTTGGTCGAAACAATGATATCTCCAGCAATAAAAGTGTTTTACGGGTGTTTTGGGTTCGGGAAGGCCATCACTATAACAGTGAGAGAAAGAGAGAGGGGGCGTGGGAGAGAGAGAGAGAGAGACAGAGAGAGAGCAAGGGGTGGAGGGAGTGGGGGGGAGTGAGGAAGAGAGAGAGAGGTGGAGGAGGTAAAAAAAAAAGAGAGATGGTTTTTATTAACATCACAAAATACCAACAAATCAACTAAAGGCCGTAGCCAATTATCTTCACCTCTGTATCACTATCACTCTCAAGCAGCACATTGTGTACACGGCCAGCAAAGAGTAATATATTTGCCTAAACACGTCTTCCATCCCAAGGCCTCAGCCCTGAGGGCATCATTGTGGACACGTGACTAATATTTGCATTCGTGGAAACACGCTCGTCAACATTTCTTGGTATGCATAGTTGAAACAAACCTGCCACCTCATGCTGTCTCACTTCCTGGTATACATGGCGACACGACGAATTTACATATTCATAATAACATAACGGTAAAGTGATGTAACACTGTATACACTACGTATCAGAACCTTCAGAGGGGCTGGTCACTAAATATGTTGAGGAGTGGTTCCGGGATTTCCATATGAAGTCCTGGATAATTAAACAAAAATAGACACAGCTAAACAACTATGTTCCATAAAAGAGGAACGTCTGGGCGATGCCTGGTTATGGTGGCCATTGTGCCTTTATATTAATTATTTCTTTTTAATAATTGATCCCTACACTCTACCACAGACCCCAACACCCTCCCTCCCCTCACCTCCCACCAACCTCACCCCATTATTAGTAATGGGTGTTGGACTATGTAATTAAGAAATTTACACAATGTATTAACCATCAACAATATAATAATAATAATAATTAATTGAAAGAAATGTTAATTGCCATAAGGTCCATTTATCCATCCCACAATCAGGAAACAGTTTGTAAAAAGTAATCTGTGGCTAGGTATTCTTTTTTTGTAAAATCCGTTTTATAAAATTCGGGTGAGAATACATTTTAATCAGAGGTCCCCCACCATATTAAAAATATTATAAATCTGTGCAGAAAGAAAAAACAAACAAAGTTTTCATTTTCACAAATCAGTTGGCTAATTTACTTGTCGAACATATGTCATTTAATTTAAACAAATAACATTTTAATTAAATGAAAGTTTTATATCAAATTATAATTTAGAAAATCAAACCATATAGAAGTGTTCTTTCAGTGCTGTCCGAACGCCCACACAACTCATGTTTTTGGATATAATTTCTTAAAATATTTTCGAATAAATGTCAAATATGTGTAAGAATCAAATGAGAGGTACAAGTTCATTTATACCCCAGTTTTAAGTGAAGATGGGAAACGTCCGAGATTGTCTCATTAGTTATACATACTTATGGACTTTCATGCTAAATACAGCGACCTAATTTCACCATACGGCTGTAAACACTCGCAATGTATTATGGAGAGAGTTCTTTCTATGCAGAACTGCTCCTGTTTCAAGAAATTGTGAAAGCTTTTAAAGAATTCATTATTCTACAATGGGAGGAGAGGCTGGGCGCTGACGCCAGCCAATAACAAAGCGAGGCTGCGCGAGATCTAGTTCCGGATGTCACGTCAGAGGATATTTGGAAATATTTTGCGGTCGGAAATATCGGGATACGAACTCTTAGCTTTCAAGGAGGTAAAAGGAGGAAATGACCTTTGACACTACTCCTTTATTTGAAAAACAATAATTGCAGTAAAAGCACAAAGTATACAACATGAATTCCGTGTATTGACACGCGTTGTTGAATCACTGAGTGGGGACTATTATACAGACAAACGTAATTGTAAAATATTTATTTTAAAAAGGTTATTTTTTAAATTGTTGCTTAAAGTGAGTCGCGCGCGGGTCTGTATTGTCTGCTGAGACATTAAAATTTACTGATAACTCAAAGTAAACAGTGATTTTAAAGATCTGAGAACACTTCAGACCTGAACTTTAAACCATATAAAGTGCTTGTCACAACCTTTCCTTGTCCTTTAGGCCAAATGGCTGTCTGACTGAGTTTAGTTTTACGCCGCTTTTAGCAATATTCCAGCAATATCACGGCGGGGGACACCAGAAATGGGCTTAACACATTGTGCCCGTGTGGGGAATCGAACCCGAGTCTTCGGCTTTAACCACTAGGCTATCCCCCCGCCCCAGGCCAAATGGCGATTATGTATAATTTAAAAGGAACGTGCTACCCCAAACGCTTGTCGCATATGTCTAATGGGACTGTGGCATTATAGGCTTTTGATATACGTTCGAACATAATCCGACACAGTTTTAGCATTGGGATATTGGGGTTTATTTAAGCATGAATACCATTTCCTTACAATAGAAACATCAAAGTTTAAGGAGTTTTATGTCAGGGTTGTTTTTGTTAGGGGGTTGATCATTTGAAAATCGGCCGTGGACGGGAGATACAGAAGCTATGTGGGTGAGTGAGTTTAGTTTCAGGCCGCTTTTAGCAATATTCCAGCAATATCACGGCGGGGTCACCAGAAATGGGTTTCACACACTGTACCCATGTGGGGAGTCGAACCTGGGTCTTCGGCGTGACTAAGCTACCCCACCGCCCCTGGCACGATTATGTATCTATCTTGCAGCACTGTGTTCGTGAGTTTCACCTAAGTGTGAAACATTTCAGGGTTGGGTCATTTCGGGATTAGGTTTGACCTTTTGGCAACTCGTCCTGACCACTGCTCAAAGCTAGCTGAATCACTCATCACTTAGCCAACTGAATCACTCATCACTTAGCCAGATGAATCGCTCATCCCTTCCTCAGGAAATGACTGCATGTTTTGAATCATTGTAAACAAAAACAACAATATCTAGCCCAAGTTCTGATTATAAATGGTGGTCCTTCATATATCATTAAATGACCACAAAGTAATGAATAAACCTTTTCTGTCTTCCCTACCACACTGAGCTGACACTCCGTGGAATACTGTAAAATTGGCGTCATTCACTCACTCACTCACTCACTGAGTCACACTCTCCCCAGCTGACAATAGTAACCTCTCAGTGACCATACATATGAATAGTCTGAATTTGCACATGTAGGTATAGAAGCCGTTATTTGATTAAAATGAAAATTGAAACGCGGTCCTGCATGTCACGAGAACCTTCTTGATGCACGTGCGTCCGAATATGGTCGAGTCCAGCACGTGCGAAATACAACGACATAAGCTTCATTTAAACGCAACCGATTTAATGACGATGACGGCAATATTCCATTTTTTTCGACGGCGGTCTGTAGTCTGTATATAGTGCAAGTTGGACCAGACAACTCATTGACTGAAACCATGAGCACCTATCTATGCAATCTGAGTACGGTGGCTTGCATCAACCATGTCAGCGATCCTCACTGGCCCTTTCAGTCGACTCTTCAAAACCTGAGATGCTGAAGATCACGGATCTTCAGACTGATCRATGATATYACGGATCTTCAGACTGATCRATGATATCACGGATCTTCAGACTGATCRATGATATCACGGATCTTCAGACTGATCGATGATATCACGGATCTTCAGACTGATCGATGATATCACGGATCTTCAGACTGATCGATGATATCACGGATCTTCAGACTGATCGATGATATCACGGATCTTCAGACTGATCAATGATATCACGCATCTTCAGACTGATCAATGATATCACTCCTCTCATTGATACATTGTGCATCATTCATTGCATGGTTTTCTTAATTCAATGTTTTATTTGCAATTACATAATCTAACCTACGTTTTTGCTATCCTTTGTTTCTACATTCTCAATCATACGCGGATTTCACTTCTATTTACCGTACAGAGCTTAGCTCATACTCCACTTCTTATTTTCAACAGAGCGATTGACATTAAAATCTTTCATCCCCATCATGTCGGATGTTGCTTCATCCAGCGACTCTCTGTGATATGACTTGAAACGGGTGGTGGGGTAGCCTAGGGGTCCGCTCGTCGCGCCGAAGACCCGGGTTCGATTCCCCACATGGCTACAATGTGTGACGCCCATTGTGGTGTCCCCCGCCGTGATATTGATGTTATATTGCTAAAAGCGACGAAAAACCTCACTCACTTAGTATGACGTTGAAGAACATTAAAACTGACGGCAGAAAAACAAACCATCCACACTCGAAAGCATTCCACAGAAACAGCTTAATGACATCAATAAATCTCAACTGTCATGTATTGCATTTTGTGTGCCACGTAATGCTTTTGTCAGATATTTTTAAAACTGTGGAACAGACTGTTTACTACAGTGATCTCTTAGTGATAAAATCGATTTAGTCCATATAGTCATGTCGAAAGGCCCCGTTTAGTTTATTGACTTGCAGTAACAGTTGTGCGTTTCGATCCAACTTTTCCTTGTAATGAGCACTATTACCAATTGCTATCTTGAAAAAAATAAGAAAAAAAGATATCCTGTAAGGTTTTATTACATTGATCATTGTATCTCATACATCATGGACGCAATCGGCGGTAATACTTCACCTCCTCCACCGTCACTTGAGCATGGCTGGATGATATGGATAGCCGCCTTTGACATAATCAAAATTACAAAGAAGTTCACGATCAGTTCAAGACAACCGGCGTTATATCCCTGACCAACTTAAAGCTCTCTAGTTTGTTGATTTGTTGGTATTTTTGGATGTTAATAAAAACCCTCTCTCTTTTTTTACCTCCTCCACCTCTCTCTCTTCTTCTCTCCCTCCAACTCCATCCCTCCCTTCCTCCCCCCTCTCTCTCTCTAACACACACACACACACACAAATTGGGCTTAAAGGCATGCATTGAGATGTTATTGAAACTCAAAGCTCTTCCTCTCCCCTCCCTCCCTCTTTCCCTCTCTCTCTCTCTCTCTCTCTCTCACTCTCTCTCACACACACACGCACACACATTGTTCATAAAAGGCATGCAGTCAGTCAAACACTGTTGTGTCGAAGTTGAGGAGACCTACGAAAGTATTTCGAGCTATCCAAATTTGACACAAGCACAAAATGACGATAAAGTAGGATTACACAGGCACAAAGCCTGTTCTTCGAGACAACCGTGCTCTCTCAAAGCGTTCGACACAAGGGTGTTTATCCAAATGAGGTCAATGTCATATATTGGTACTTTTAGGTTTATTCACTTTTTATCAGACATATTGTAACTTATTCTAACCAGTTATTTATTCATCGCTCGGTTTTTATCTATCTCTGCGTCGGTATAAAGATAGACATGGGTCTTCAGATAATTGTTTGTTAATTCCAAACTCATCCGAAATGATACATTGTATTAACACTCCATCTTCAAAGGATAACAAAAGGTAACAGAGAAACCGGCATAATTACGCCACATCCAAACGACAGGAAGGAATGGCAGGAACGGGCCACCGTAGAAAGCATCTGTCGCCGCATTTTGTCGCAAAAGTGAGGTATGACCGACCGCATGTGTATAATCAATCTGCTTGTGTTTATATCTGTTTTACGTTTCATGGAACACCTGTTGCCGTGTCTGTGATGTGAAGTGAGAAATTATATTCGCTGTTTGGCCTGCGCTGGATGAAGCTGTGAAAAGCTTTTACAGATACCAATTATCTGTCATAGCGACATGCAACAGATCGTCCCGTACAGCCACGGTCTCGTGAAAGACTCATTTTTATGTTATAGATAACCACTGTTCTTTTCAACAGCTTACAAGTTAATTAATTAGCGTTGCCTTTTTCAAATTTATTTTTGTATTGATATTAGTTTTATGGCATACTAAGGTGTTATTATAAAAAAATATTTATAGGCCATTATGATTGCGGATCGTTTTTAACGACAATTGTGTTCGGAAATAGCATCAGTTACCGTCTATAGTGAGTGTACGTAATCTTTCAAATTTTCAGGGAATCTAAGTTAATTGGCTGTTTTACTCTGTGTAAGGTTGGATATAATTCGGGAACACACAATGTCATTTAGAATGTGGTTAAATGTAACAGAAAAAACCAGGGATGTATGTGTGTGTGAGGGAGGGTGTGTGTCTTTGTATGGATACACAAATACATTTTTTTTACCTTAATACAACGCATATGTGACGTTTCGGTATGATCAATTATTTCATAACACCAATTTCTAAATACCAGTCAAAGTCAAACTAGTAGCAAATGGCAAATGTTACATTTGGGATTACACGTTCTCAGTAATGCACATGGTGTTTTTTTTGGTGTTGAGTCCCATCCGTGACCACTTGCTGTGTTAGATCTTCATCGTCATCCATAGGGTGTTATTGGTATAGTACGTGAGTGAGTTTAGTTTTAGCTATATTCCAACAGTATCACGACGGTGAACACCAGAAATGGGCTTCACACAGTGTACCATGCATGTGGGGAATCAAACCCGGGTCTTCGGCGTGACGAGCGAACGCTTTAACGTATAGGCTACCTCACCACACCCTTATGGTGATAGACTCATAGAGGCAAGTGTCAAATGGGTTATGAGTGAGTGAGTTGGGGTTTACGTCGCGTTTAGCAATATTCCAGCAATATCACGACGGGGGACACCAGAAATTAGCTTCACACATTGTTCCCATGTTGGGAATCGAACTCGGGTCTTCGGCGTGACGAGCCGACGCTTTAACCATTAGGCTACCCCACCACCCCAAATGGGTTATGGTTTATTGGGATTATCTCAGTTGGTTTTGTGATCGGATACATCCAGCCCCCCAAACGTGATGCAGTTTTGGGGAAGCATCCCCAGTAATATACATCCTAGATGGGTGTTCGGTTGTTCGTTGTTAACGCCGCATTAGACAATACACCTGCTGTGGGAGGGCGGTCTGAAAATAATCCAGTCAGGTCAAGTGATGATATAAATGTTAGTAAAATACACTGAAAAAACATTATCGGAAATAAATCAGGCGTGAAATTGTATCATTAGCCACTTTAGTATCCGAATACTGACGTGTTAGAGGAACTCTTTAAGTTACTAACACTTCTACAGCTGATAACTAGTTTCGTTTTCGGGGCGGTGGGGTAGCCTAGTGGTTAAAGCGTTGGCTCGTCACGCCGAAGACCCGG
>VKKT01000446.1:208116-223511 GCA_008038995.1 Haliotis laevigata | reverse complement strand
ACCCGGGTCTTCGGCGTGACGAGCCAACGCTTTAACCACTAGACTACCCCACCGCCCCATTTGAGTATTGCCATCGTTATCTTTTAAAACATTGTAAAGAACACAGTCTACATATTTAGAATAAAGGATAGCAACACCACTTGAATTACTACTGTAAGAACTGAAATAGCATTGTTTACAGTCCAAGTCTTCAATTACTAACGTTTCCATATCTTCATAAATGTTAACATCTTGCAGGCAATATATCGAGGAGTGCTTCTTTTTAAGAAATCTTAACATCTCCTTTCTGTTTTGTCTTATTATTCAAACCTCTGCGGTTCAAAGAGGTTATTGTATATCTTAGTCATATTCTAAACGGTTGTGGTTACCAACAGTGCATGAAGCAAAATGTCTTGACAAAGTAGTAAGGAAGCATACTTGGGTATGAGCAAGACTTGAGTGTAATATTGCCCAGTGTAAGATTTACAGCCATTAATAACAGTAACGGGTTGTCAACAAGAAAACAGATAAGAAATATACTAGTATAACACAAAGTTGAAAAATATGAAAAATGCTTGGTGATTTGGCATGGAGTACTCATATTTCAAGTATCCGCGGATGATGACAAGTAACGTCAATATATAACTGCTTTCATACCCACACGTTTGCTTATTGTCCGTGAAGTATAGGTCCGTGAGAATCCGAATAGACAGAGAAATACACAGACCACAACATAGCACAACACATACAGTGCAACTGTGAGCACGCATATACGTGTATCGTCTCTCAGTGGGTCCTGCGCGTGAAGCACGGGCAGTTCGTCGCATGAACATGATCGTGTTGTCTGGTAACTTATCATGATCGTTTCAATTTTTTTTGGGAAAGAACATAATCACTATGTACATAATATGTCATTTGACTTGAAGTAAACCAAGGAAAAAAACACAAATATAGACGAAAGACATCTTGCTGGAAAGGATAGAGTTTGGATTCACACGTTCTCTGTGAGGGAAGTGTTTATCAGTTGTATGTAAAACACAACTGAATAATCAAAACAATTACACAGTGATTCAGTATGTGACAGTAAGCTGGCATTTACTCCAAAATCACCGKCAGTCATACTCACCTGTCGGCCATAGATGACCTTAACATTCARGTGACCTGAGCAGATCCGCACAAACTGACTCGGGCCATCSGATTGGTGGAAAATAAAATATACTGTAAGATTTTGTCTGTTTGCTAATAGGCGCGAAATAAGAACTTTGCAATATTCCTTCTATTCTGGTTGATGTACGGAACAGTAAATTGGTAAGAATAATTTTAGATGCTATACAAATGTATTTAGTATTGATTCAGTTTTAGGAAATTATATTTATAAATATTTAACCTCTAATATTATTCTTACCAATTTACTGCTCAAGAGACTTGAATGTCAAGGTCATCTATGGCCGACAAGTGAGTATGATTGCCGGTGATTTTGGCGAAAATGCCAGCTTACTGTCGAGGAAATGATCTGTAGATGTTGCAAAAAGTTTTTGGACCCTTGGAATACCGCTGCCGATCGAATCTAGTCCTACATAGGTGCTGTCAACGTGCCTGGAATTAATAAACGAATTCAAAAGGTGAGTTTTTGCTGTTTTGGCTGATCCATGATTTTGGCGTGGAATTGCGGAGGTGATTCGTGGCGTATAACTTTTGAAATAATAATTCGATTGTGATCATTTATAGCTCATTTGGTAGGGAAATCATCTAGCTTTCGATCCGTAGGCCTAGGCGGGCCTTAAAAATATTTTACGTGGTGCAATCTAGCTTTGATTGAGGAGGGGGTGGTTTCGTCGTTACATACCTATGTGTCTTTCTACGCTGTTTTTAAACGCGACACGCCCCTGTGAAACATTCAAAGGAAATTTAAATATACCAGATGTTTTAAATGTAGTATTTTTGTGATCTTGTAGTATGGTGGTTAAATCTGAGTACAATCGCCAGCTCCTGAAGAGTTGATATAAATCTAGCTAGCGTCCATGCAGGTGGCTAAAGTGCCTGTAAGTTCCTATGGTCCCTAGTATGGTGATCAACCTTCAGTTGCTGGTGATCTATAGCCCGTTTTTATATTGTACTGTTGTCTCTAGTGATTTATTTTTACGATAGCATACTAGTTTTAAATTAAGAGCTTTGATAATCTAGTATTTTTACTGTCCTTCGATGACAGTTTTTGTACGTTCTAAATCATTATTTTGATATTGATATAAATTTAATTGTTCTCATCACGATATGGTTGCAATATTGCCGATGTGACGCTAAATATTAACTCGCTCACTCACTCGACCCACAGTATCTCTCAACGCTAGGGTGTGTCCCTTTTGCACGGATAAAATAGGAAGTGAAATCCATTTCCTTGTAGATTTTGATGTGTACAACGACCCTCGATACGACCTGTTTTCAACAATGCAAAACTCTGATGTATTTCCACGCTTCAACAACTCATCTGCAGTTACTAAATTTACGCATCTATTAAACACACCAGACATAGTCCAGCACCTCTGTGAGACAGTAACAAGCATGTATAAACGGCGTCAATCATTATCTTAAGCTTTATACACAACTTGTATCTTAAGTTTTAAAATGTTGATATTTTACCTTTACATTCATTTGTACTGCTCCACATCAATTAATACTGGATGACTGTATCACATGGTGTATGAATGTTATGTGTTGTATAAACTGTACGTATGCAACCGTATATTGTCTTGTATTGTATTTCATTGTATTGTTTGCATTGTGTTAAATGGTATTGCATGCGACATACCTGTATCTGGATGTATGTGCGTATGTAATGTATGATTATAATACCTGTGTATTTTTGTAAGTGTGTATGTATGTACGTGTGCGTGCGTGCATGCGTATGTATGTAATTGTATGTATGTATGTAATGTGTGTGTGTGTGTCTGTGTGTTGGTACGTGTAGGTGCGTTTGTATGGGTGTGTATATGTATGTATGTATGTATGTATGTATGTATGTATGTATGTATGTATGTATGTATGTATGTATGTATGTATGTATGTATGTATGTATGTTAGTATGTTAGTATTTATGTATAAGCATGCATATGTGTTTGTATGTGTGATTGACAGTTGTAAGTTTGTATGCATACCTGTACGTGTTAAGTTAACTTAAAATGTATACGTTTTAATATTAGACTATTTAGTCTCTGATAACCTAACGAGTAGTTTCTGTTCTTTTAAACTTCATCAATGTTTGTATTATATGACAATGAACAGAAAGTGAGACTTAAATAAACATCATCTCTCTCTATATATTGTCATGTTATGTATAGTTAAAATGTTTTAGATTTATTTAATAGTTTTACATTTATATCTTTAATCATCAAGTCGTTTTACTGTCGTTCGTCGACAGGTGTTTATAATTTACCTTTAATTATTATAATTCTAGAACTTGATTTAGTCACGATGTGGCTGAAATACTGCCCATGTGACGTAAAATCTTACCCACTCACTCATAAATGCAATGTTACTTATACACGTTCAGTTTCCAATCGGAATCATTATTCATAGGGAACTATTGGCGGAACACCGCCTGCCTCAGAATCACGTTGCCATAATTATTCACAGGTCATTATCGAAGGTTAACACCGCCCATACTCGGTTTCCTGGACCTCACATCAAGGAATGGCCGTCCCATAACCTTTGTGCAGTAAGCTGTGTCCGCGGTGCATCATACACAATTGCGAAATGTACGTAGAAAAGTCTGTAAGGATCCTCTTACTGTACTAACTCTGGCGACGACGACGCGCCACCAACAACGTCGCTTGAAGAACGGGCGCTGTTTTGTTGGCAGTACCAAGATCCGGATTTTAATCGTTGTTCAGTCGTTTTAGGTAAGGATACCTGCAAACAATAGTCAATGAATAGATGTTATATAAAATGATAAGAATACGGGGTACAAACAACGATCTGTTGTCATCCTGTGTCAGACAATTTGTGATGCCATCTTCGGTCAAAGGGACATAGGTCGAATAGAACTCGGATAGACATTCGGTTTCATTGAACGTTGGTTTTACTAGCCTTGTTCAGACGAATAAGAATGTGGGCAGTTTGAGGGGGTGTATGTGGTCACGTAAACGTTTACGTGTTGGCGCCAAAATGTGAAATCATAACAATCAAAATAAAGATAAAAAGAGTGTTGTAATTCGGATATTCTCGCTGTATATTAGCGCTGTTCGGTTAAAAATGTGACGGACTGTAATAGTTTATTGATCGCATACTTCTGGATACTAAACCATATCAATAAGAAAGGGAGAGGTTTGCGGAGATTGCGATAACTCATTGGTGTGATGAAATACAAAGTGTATGCTTTGGATAAACGTTTTCTGTTCGTTGAATAAGTACCCAAGGGATAGTGGCGGTGGTGAATATTGGTCAACGGCTCAGTAAAGAGAAACAAAACTCGTTTATTCGTACAGTCGGTGACAGTGTAATAATTACCTGATGCTTATTAGCATCAGCCAAGAAGCAAATTGCACTTCGGACAAGCAAGGGAAAGTGTTTTTTTTAAAAACAAGGGGAATCCCCTTGAAATCTTGTACTTGATCGTATTATGCTTACGAACACAGTTCAAGTCGAATATGTGTGAAAGTGTGTATGTACAGTTACACATTTACACAGATATACGGAATTTCTGTATATGTTCAGTTAGCAATTACGTGTATGTGTAAGTGCGTTTGCACAATTATGCTGAAATTACGTGTATGCGTGTAAATGTGTATGAACAGTTATACAGCAATTACGTGTATGTGTGTAACTGTGTATGTACAGTTATACAGAATTTCGAAATTACGTGTATGTGTAAATGTGTATGAACAGTTATACAGCAATTACGTGTATGTGTGTAAATGTGTATGTACAGTTATACAGAAATTACGTGTAAGTGTGTATGTACAGTTATACAGCAATTACGTGTATGTGTGTAAATGTTATGTACAGTAATAGTGACATTACGTGTATGTGTGTATGTACAGTTATACAGCAATTACGTGTATGTGTGTAAATGTGTATGTACAGTTATACAGACATTACGTGTATGTGTGTATGTACAGTTATACAACAAATACGTGTATGTGTAAGTGTGTATGTACAGTTATACAGCCAATTACGTGTATGTGTAAATGTGTATGTGTGTATGTACAGTTATACAACAAATACGTGTATGTGTAAGTGTGTATGTACAGTTATACAGCCAATTACGTGTATGTGTAAATGTGTATGTGCAGTTATACAGCAATTACGTGTATGTGTTATTTTTGCATCAGTGAAGTTAAGTTTATGTACTCAAAACAGCGACCACTCTTATTTTTTGACGCAAATTGCATACGATACATCACTTACTGCTTCCTTGTTGTCATTCATGTTTTATGGTATAAGCTCTACATCGGGTAATTGCCGTTATTCACTTGGTGTTAAGTTGATGACTTTATAACAAGTATGATAACTTGCACTCAATACTGTTTATTCCTGCCCTTGAGAGGTGTCAATGATATCTGTCAGGTTCGCATTTGGCATTTGTCATGTCTGGTACATTCTGAGATTGGGTTATAAAAAGATTTGATTTGCTGTATGTATTACACGTCATGTCACCTGCTGCGCAGCAGGAGAATAGCTGTTAGTGGAGTTGCAAACGCCTCAATCAAAGGATTAACCGTTAATACATTGTTTGATTAATCAATGTTATCTTGAACAGGGGAGCACACCCAGGCGCCAACGAAAAAGCAACATACTTTGTTCTAATGATAAACCGACATCTTGTCGACTGGTTGTTTGTTGTCTGGTAACTAAATTGATATTTTCAATGAACCGCCGATGTGATAAACATGAACTGTCCCGTATCAGATTACCAGCGTGAATCAACGCAAAGAAACAGTTGAGAATCGCACATGAGTTATAACAACCCAAAACAGCTTTCCCCTCAGAGCACAGAGATGTACTGGAGATACTGTGCACGAAGCTGCTCATTTACACCAGTGGATGTTTCTTTCACAGATCTGACAGCACAGAGTGACAGCAAGAGATGTCCAGGTGGTACCTTGTTCTGGGACTCACGGTGGCGCTTTTTGATGAAGGGGCAGCAGCAAGTATGTCACCATTTATTCTAGGGCATGTGTATGAGGGTTGGGGTAGGGAGTGGTGGGGTAGGGTGTGGTGGGTGGTGCATGTTGTCGCAACAGATGAAAAACGTTATTGTTATATCCTATGGGACATGATGCACACATGCTGCTTAGAAGTTCTCGGTGCTTTAAATGCGTTATGGATTGGCTCCGATACTGTCCCTTTGATTGTCAAGGACACAACAGGTTTACCGTTTCATTAATCCGATCGCTTTGGTGTCAAACAAATCGTATATGTTCGTCAGCGTCGGTGTTTCAGCTTAAAATGTGCAACAGTTTTCAGTATCGTGTATTCTGATTTATTTTGTGTACTGTGGGTTCCGCATTACAATCACATCAATTACTCCATTAACACAAACATCCCTGACGTCACGACCTAGCTATCATCACCAAGTCTAGATGCCGGGTCAGGAATCCCCTTCTTCTCGGTACTTCATAGCACCTTCCATCTCTTCAGTTGATCATACAAGATCTAAAAGTGAGGATTACTGGCCATTGATACTTTCACCATGTTAACATTAGGAACGACAATTGGCCCTATCATCCCCACCGTCCTTCGAAAAATATCAATATACTCACCACTCATCACCAGAATGGTCACAGTAGCTGTCATCATCAGTGATTGCAACTGACCCCATAGACAAAATATCCTCTTACTGAGGTCACCATCTTGATTAATAATACGATTTAATCATCACATTGTTCAGTCCCATTTCATTAATGTTAGTCTATCATTGTCTATACACTGAGAAATGTCCGTCCCTTTTCAGATTGTACGGGGAACTGTGCATTGTGCTACAATAGTTGTTTTGTTTGCAAGCAAGGCTATTACGAGACTGATGGAGAGTGTGAAAAATGTAATCCGAATTGCAAGAGATGTTATCGCACGGGCCTGTGTTATTTCGAGTGTAAAGATGGTTGGTATGGCCAATACTGTTCACACGCATGTTCGTGTAATTATGGCACCTGTGACAAGTACAGTGGAGTTTGTCCTCATCAAACAGGTAGGCGTTCAATGTTTTATTAATATTACAAAATAGTACGTGTCGGTAATAATATACACCTTCTAGTAGAAAGAACAGAATGTCAGTGGTTCGACCCCTTGCTGGGATACACCAGCAGCCGTTAATAAAACGGAACTCCAACTGAATTATATTTCACTTCAGGCTATATACATAGCATAATGAGGAGTCAACAGAGGTCAATAATACAGACAATGGCGACAATATTACCACTTAAATCTACAAAGAACTGAGCCATTCTTAGTTTGAAACAAACCATTTTAAATGCAATGGTGTGTATGACTATCATATTTTTAGAATAATGTTTTTCTTAAATCATTAAGATACTGACAGTTGAATAATGGAATCCACCTTCAACATGATTTAACATATATAAGTTGCATTATCGGGCAAATAATATTCCTTTATGCCTTAGTCACCTGGTACACAATGACAAGAAGATGTAACCTGGTTCAATCAAAATTTGTATTTATTGGGCAAATCTTGGAAATACAATTCAATATAGTTGTTGGTTTTCATATTCCTATAGAATCCGATTTAGGTAGATGATTTTGATATATGAATGCCATTTCCGTACATGATAATATTCTTTTCATTAGGTTTAGTCAGTTGTCTGTCCTCACAAAAATGATTTATTTATATTTCATTATTTCTTGTTCTAACCATAAAATCACTTATTAAAGACATCTGTGTAGTTTTGTACGATCTGTTTGATGTAAAAGTGCTGTAAGTCCCCACGGATCCTAGTATGGTGACCTCCCTTCAGTAGATGGCGATCCATTGCCTGTTTTTATATTGTATTGTTCTCTGTATCGTATTGTGATACATGCTAGTTTTATCTCATCTGGGATACTCTAGTATTTTTACTGTTCATCGTCAAAAGGTTTTTAATTTCTAATTTTATTTTATTTAGTATCATACATGATCATTCTCGTCCTGAAATATGACGATAAATATTAACTCGCACACTCACTCACAGATTCTTCAGCTCTTCACGATATGGCTGAAATATTGCCGATGCGACGTTAAATGTTAACTCACTCACTCACTCACTCACTTCAGCTCTTTACACCATGTCGTCAGACCTGCATCATGTAAAGATATGTATTTACTGACATCACCGCGTTTGATCACGTGGCTGATAATGTAAGACGCATTTTTGGCGTGTTCACGTCCGATAGGTTCAAACCTCGGGCATTGTTTACCATGTTTAGTGTTTCATTTTTTTCATAGATCCACCAGTTTCGAGTTCACACGATCATGACGACTACGATGCCGATGGCTATGTTGGAAAAATACTTGGTATCCTCGCCTTACCTATCGGAATGGTGGTTATATGTTGTTGTTGTTGTATCAAAAGGAAAAGAAACCCAGATGAGGAGCAGATGGCAGATGATGCCACGGACATAATTCCTCCATCTCAGAATTTAGTACAAGGACAAACTCCGGTTACAATGAGGTCAACCAATTTAACCTATCCGATTTTTTTTGCGGGCAATAGCGTAATGGGCCCGCCACAACGAACGGTCTTTGCATCTTCACTTTGCACCACATATAGTGGTCAACAAAGGGACCTTGCACCGCCATATTGCACCACGTATAGTGGTCAACAGACAGACCTGGCACCACCACTTTGCCCTACATATAGCGGACAACAAACGGATATTGGATTACCACCTTCCTACACACCAAGGACAAACATGCCACAGCCTCCTTCATATGCATCTCTTTTC
The DNA here is from genome assembly GCA_008038995.1 of Haliotis laevigata. Taxonomy (NCBI): domain Eukaryota; kingdom Metazoa; phylum Mollusca; class Gastropoda; order Lepetellida; family Haliotidae; genus Haliotis; species Haliotis laevigata. Next base: position 214,598 of record VKKT01000446.1, on the reverse strand, counting down.
GATTCAAAGAAAGAACACACCCAGGCACCATTTACATGAGTAATGCACGACGGTTAGCTCACTTTCACTAAACAAATGTATTTTGTAGCATCCAACTATCTGGATGACTACCATTGATTGTGTATGTGTACAGATGTCACAGCCATGTAGTCACACAGAAAGATAAGCATTCACTTATTAATAAATATTTCGTGTGGACAGGACTTTTTTGTCATCGTGTGCACTTTATATATACTGTGCTGTAATCTTTTTATTCCGAGTTGACAGTTGCGGAGAGAGTATCATTCAACATCAATCGGTAAATTGCTACAATAAGAAAACAGATAATTACTAATATTGCCAAAACATATTACAAACTAAAGATCTACAAACCTGAACCAAAATACACACTTTTTCCTAGCCAAAGTTAGCAGAAAGAGATTTTATGAATGCTTCATTTACATTAATGATAGAAATATGGATTAAATTGGACTGCAAAACATTATTAAACATACTGAGTATGTACTTACACCATGGGGAATAGGAGTATGGCATGCAACGCCTTAGAACCAAATTACTCTCATGAAAAATATCGCTGTTGCGATCGATGACAAAACTGAAACCTAAAACCAGCTGCTTCCGGTTTGATGCGACACAGAAGATTGCGCAGTGCATAACGCTGAAATAAACTGCGCAAAACATACCGTTAAAACATAAGTGAGTGAATGAGCTTGGTTTTACGCCGCACTCAGCAATATTCCAGCTATATGACGGCTGTCTGAGTGAGAGCGAGAGTGAATCGGATCGTGAAAAAACTGATGTCTGTAAAGTTAGCAAACCAAACTAGATAGCGTATGACTCTATGAACAATTCAATTAAAACATGTCATGATTGGGGGTTTTCAGAAGTGTTGTTTTCCGGGACAAGTTCTGTAACGAATCTATGTATGCATGTTTCACACGAATGCAACATTAATAACATTCTCTGCACCCCTATTTAATGAAAATAACCAGATCTGCCGTTTGTGCCATTTGACCTCCCGTGTCATACATATGTAAAGTAGTTCAGGTTCATTATTGGAATTTTTATAAGAAGGATATATACTCATTACCTGGAAATAACAAAAATCCACAATCCATAACCATTATTGCTATGACAATAGAACAAATGGGAACAAAATCAATTTATAAGTTCCACTGTGATTTTCCGAATATTATGTTCAAATAGTATATCACATTTCTGCCAATTGAGTTTAAAATGACAAGAACATATGTAATCAAAACACACGGTTCAATGCTTCAATTATGAGTTTTTCGAATTATGAAGTCTATTATTACTTCAGGAATATAATATGGAAACAAAGGTATTTTCATATGCCACTGAACATCATTTTCACGGATCAATATCATTCCTGATTATTAGACTGGCAGTTCAATTTATTTCCAGCAAATAACACTGGGATAAAATTGTCGCAATTTGAATCGTCAAATATGCTGGAGTAAAGTTGCGATCGATGTTTTATTAATGCGGTCGTTCAATTCCATGTATTTTGTATACGATTTTGTGGTTGGTTGGTTGGTTGGTTGGATGGTTGTTTAAAGCCGCACTCAGCAATATTCCAGCTATATCACGGCGGTCTGTAAATAATCGAGTCTAGACCCGACTATAAAATGATCAACAGCATCGATCTAAGCAATTCGGATACGATGACGTGTCAACCAAGTCAGTGAGCCTGACCACCCGATCCCGTTGTCGCCTCTTACGACAAACATTGGTTACTGAAGTCCAATGCTAACAATGATCGTCAAGGGTCAAATGGTAAAGAAAGAATCTCAGAGTGAAAGTGTTACAGAAAACTGTAAAGCATAACTTTTCCACAACGTAAATTTGCAATGTTGTTATTACGTTGTGAGTAACGTTGCGCAGTGACGTGATATTAACGTTGTCAATACGAATGAAAATTACGTTACCGTGACTTCAGTATATTTATGGGATAGTAATCACAAAAGTGTAATATACATAATGCACTACGATCTTGTTTTCTGCAGAAGTTACGAATAATTCGATATACGCTCTTGTTCTTACGATATTTGGGAAAGAGTTTACATCGCATCAAAGTTTCAGATACAATGACACATAACATTGTGTAATAGTCGATACACAACGTTTTGACAACGTATATATGTAACTTTGCTGTAACGTTGTGAAATAACGTTATAAAATGATGTAATACTAACGTTGTGACAACATTGTGTCACGACGATGCCAATCTACAACCTTCCCACAATGTTGAGAAAATGTTGTGTGTCGGCTGGGGCTATACCTCGATGCCGTCGAAGATTACCCTGGCCCGCAGGAAACCTCGTTATGAATCACATAGAACATTTTGGGACTTTCTTTGACGCCAGAGATCATCCTGCCCAGGATCTGCAGCAACCGATACTCCACGAGGAATGGCAGATGATTCCGATGCTGTGAGGCACTCGCGAAGAGCAACCTATTCGTGCTGAGTACTCGGTAACGGTAAGAGTTCTTCCCCCATGTGGACCCGGGGCAGAATGTGTCTACAGCACCCCGTTGCTGGTCGTAGAAGGCGGCCAAATTGGGCAACCTGTTTGCCGTTGGTTCCACACCTGTGATGGTAGAGGACGGGATTATGGTGGTTTAGGTGAGGGGCACTGGTTCCAGGAATAACGTTCCTTGGCCCAATACACCACTTCGACCCTTCCTTCACCTAGACGGATGGTAGAATGGGCCCGGTTCTATCAATCGACTGGTAATGCCAAGCCCTGTGCATTTATTTTGTGCTGCAAAAATGAACGAAACTATGTAAAACTGCTGTCAGATGACTTGGATTATGATTAATTAGACATTAGACATGATTCTCCATAGTGGGTGGGGAGTTTGAATGACGAATCAAGATAAACTCACCATGGATTACCAAAACCCCACCCAAAAAACACCCCAAAAAATATGAAAAGAGACCATCCAAATCAAAAGAATATTGACCATGTTTCCATGGAAGGTAAATATGGCAACGCATAGGAAGTTAAGAACATTAACACTTGCGTTCGGGATCTTTATTGAATGATTGCAATAGAAAATAACACGCCGCCAACCTGATGACTACATAAACTTTTGCTGGAATTTATGTTTCAGTTATTGCGCACAGAACACTGAACACAAATAAAAGCATTATAAGAGACAGAGATTGTTTGTTGGCCGAAATGTCAGAACTGGACAATGTACCCGAAATGAAAGATCAGGGAGTGACATGTCAAACGATTCACCACCAGCAAAAACAAACACGTACCTCTTTTCTTTCTCGTCTCCAAATCCTCCTAAGTCTGTCAAGGTTTGTTACTGTAATATCACAGTTGGTTGAGGCCAATTCGACGTCAGCCTGAAAGACTGAAGAACGAACGGAAGTCGCCAATATTCAGAATTCCGTTCTACTTGGCGATTGCAAAGAGATTGCACTACGCATGCGCAAACATAGCGTCAAACGATTACATGCTCTAGTAAAGGATGTCACTTACAATGACTTACACATCAACGAGGATATACTTTTATGTGTCTTCAAATCTTGACTGAGGACAGTGCTCTTAGAATGTATATGTATCTTCATATGCTCAAAACCTTCATTCGAACAATGTGCCCTTAAAAGCATGAATCCTTTAACACATGAAATATCTTCAACTATGAAGTAATACGTTCAAGTATCTGTCTCGTTTATGCTCACTACCTTCATTCAAACAATTTGCCTTTCAGGGCATGAATTCTTTAACATATGAAGTAATACAAATACATGTCCAAATTCTCTTATTAAAATAATTCACTTGAACAATGTGATACTAAACAAGTATTAAACTGTCTTTCATTTCTCTATAATCATTTCTGGCATACTTAAAATGATATCAAGAGAACATTTACTTGAAATGGAAACAAACACTAAGAAAATACAATATAATTGTCTTAGAAAGAGAATAACTTCAAACTATCTTCTGCCATATTGTGATAAAGAATGCAAAATACTACCAGAAACATCGCAAGCTTAAACAGCAAGACTCGGATACCTCCATTAAAACTAGAAAGCCTTGAAAACACTATTTACCTGAAGAGTTATCTCCCTTACATCAGTGTACCTGATGATTAACCTCTCAGTACAACTTGTCTACTCAACCTGATGGTGCCATAATCTTCCTTTGTTCTACTTTAGATAAACCCAAACACTAACTCAAAAGATGTTAACATTGCTAAAACATTGCTGAAGTAACCAAATTATAACATTTTGGAAGTATTGAAATTATTCACTGATCCAAACGTAAAATCCTCAACTATCAGCAATACATGAACCAGGGGATGTAACTCATGTTAATGAAGTTCTACAAAAAGACAATTTCACATTACTACTATTAACTGACTCTAGAAGAGCACAACAACGATCGACCAACTGCAAAACTGTTTAAGATCATTTTAAAACATACCTGGCACATGAAATAGAGACAGAATTCCGATATGTCTGCTACATGGTTGGCGCGCAGGAAACTAATTCAGCGTGCAATCCATAACATCAAGTTTACCTATTATATACATTTTCCTCCATTACAAAAATTTGATGTTTCCATGATCATGTTCTGCAACAACTATATGTAATAGGGAATTATGCTTTTGTTTGATTTCTCACCTGAAGAGTGAACAGAAGTCGTCAAAATTCAGAATTCCGTTTTACTTGGCGATTGCAAATAGATTACACTACACATGCGCAAACATAGCGTCATCTAGAATTTGCATCAATCATATTTCCCGAAAAAACACATCTTATTTACACGGGATATCTGGTGAACAAACTAAGTTGACTTGGTATAACAGTGAGTTATCCCTTGTGATGACAGAATCACGGTCAAGCATATTCTGATTGACTCTATTGATTTGTTCCATCACAAGGGATAAATATTTCATCTTCTGTGAATGATCGTCTTCATTGCATTAGTTCTCATATAACCATTGCCTGTTTAAAAGAAATATAATTATAATTGATAAATTTTGATGTTATTTTACATATAGGTAGAAGCTTCTTACGAACTTAGCGTTTTTTGTGGCTATAGCGATCTCTAGCCCACATTTATATTATGTTTGTGAATGAATAGCTTAATATATTAGTTTTAATAATGTATGTGATATTCTCGTAGTTATACTGCCCCTCGATGACAGCTTTTTATGAAGTATTCAAAGATGTATTCTTAATTTCTGAATTTCTGTAGTCACGATAATGGCTGAATTTTTTGCCGATGTGACGTTACATTTTAACTCACTCCGATACTGTGAATTCGACGCGTGATTGCCAGTGAAAGAGGAGTCTAGTAGATGGAGACTTGTAGATGTTATCCCTGCGAGGGGTGACTAAACAAATTACTGATGCGGTCGCCCGTGAGTATGTAAAGCATTCAAACAGGTATTGACTCCCGGACGTATTCGGACGTATTCGAGTCACATTGTCGGGTTGGATAATGTCCTCAAGCTCTACAATGTTTCAAAAATGCCTCATCATCATACCGTCGTTGTGGAAAAGAAGTTCAATCCGAACTATATGACAACTACCAATATCCTTAGCTACAAGGGATCCTCTCCGCCATTATTTTTTAATGTCATTTTGGACGTTTCGGCCATATTCCCAGAGTAATCTCTCGTTCTACCACCCTGTTTGTTATTTTAGCAAGTACCAACCAGTTATCCAAGCTTTAAACGCAGAATGCTAGGAATTCACAGTTGGATATGGAGTTCGTGGCCCCTTTGTGTGACCCGGGCAACACAACGTCAGATGGGTGTGGTGAGGAGTGTGTAACCATTGATTCTGCCATTCACATTTGATAGTCTGGCTCTTGGGTATCAGCATGGTCCTTAAAGGTACTGGAAAATCTCCCAGGAGCTCTCTGTCAACTAATTTCATAGATGACAACATGAAGACTATAGCAAGATTTTATATTGATAAGAACAGAACTAATCAAACAACAAGGAAAAGTTGTAATCTCAAGAGATCTTTGCTCAAAACCGAGTATATTGTATGTGATGACCAAAGCACAAATGTCCTGTACTCACGAAGACGGCATTAATGTGACGTATGGATAAAATATTTTGTGAGTGCTTCAATTGTTATCATGACCGGGAAACGACAGTAGACGCCACTTGCGTCCGTTTCTTGTGAAAACTCTGAAGTGTTATAATTGACAAATATCACTCAATTCAAACTTTTATTCAGTATAAAGGCCATAGGCCCAAGTACAAAAACTCACAAAAAAATAATGCAAGTGACAAAATGGTTAGATACACCTTTTAAGCACTTCTTAACCTTAAAGCTTCTTTTACAAATTTTGCTAAGTTAATGAGGATATTCACTTTGCCACAACTTAATAACATGTTAAATTTATAAAGAGAGGGATGTTTCCAGACATTTTCAGGAATATACGTTTGTGTTAAAATGGAATAAACTTTACATACTAACA
>VKKT01000446.1:162248-173031 GCA_008038995.1 Haliotis laevigata | reverse complement strand
GTCACATTCTACACTCAAGTCTTGTGTTATTGTGCGGGTTGGCCAAATGCAGTGGGTCCTCAGTTAAATTAGTGAGCCTCCTCCCAAATATTCTCAAGTAAAAAGCACAACAGTAATTCTTACTCATGACCCAACATCTTCATTATGTACTGGGTAGAAGCACATGAATACCACTGTGCTTCATCGATGAAGATTACATAGCACCGGTATTTTGGTATATGGAGGACTCATGCCACGAACAAATCACGACTTCGTACAAAATACATGATCTATACAACATACAATAAGAAATACAATAATTATTGAAAATCTAGGATTCCGTGTGCATACAGTCAAATGATGAACGTTCAGCCACCCAGGACTTTGCTTCTTCATAGTAAACGGTATATGTTGATAATAAAGATATCCTGAGGCAACTACCAGTAGGTAACGTTGAGAAAAGGAATGTTTATGTGGATATACTTATATCAACATGATATATGTTACCGAAATGCACAGTGGTACAGAAGTACATGTATAAAGAAATAGACAAAATAATGCCACAAAACGAACTTCCCTCCTACGCATTTCAACATAAGCTAAAGGTCCCGAGACCGTTGGAGGAAACATAACATTAGTTTGTTTGTTTTATTTTAAAATGTACTGAACACAGTGCGTAATCATAATTTCAGTCATGGAAACAATAAACATCATCGGATCCTGGTGTGGCAGGTGGTAGGACTGAGACCTCTATGTAAGGCATGCCTCCTTGGTTTAATAGATATTTCTTGCAAAAATGTCTTGTCCTTGTAACACATTACAGGTAATTCAAATAAGATATTCACGTTAATTTAACAGGTTCATTTAGATGCAGTTGAACATGTGTTTATGCCATGGGTAATGGTGAAAGAAAATGCTTCTGTGTTTGACTCTGGTCTGATTGAAAGAATGTATTCACGTTTGAAAAATGATTGAAAGGATGTATTCATGTGTAAAACAGATGCTTCTGTCGCAAACTGACCTTGCAGATCGACAGGGATGGTCCTAAACACGCCTCCTATTATCACTGATATTGCAGGGCCAAACACCGCCATTGTCGAAGAGATACCTGCACAACAGCAGCAAGCGAGGTTAACACAAGGACCAATATAAGGATGGCAGGATCATCTGGTGAACGAAAACACTATCAGGAAGGGCAATAAACGGACATTACATACAGCACTGTCATAATACCACGAACCTGTAATAGCAGCGTAACACAAACATCGATGTAAAGAAGGCATAAACCTAAATGTAAGAATTACATATAGTGGAGCGGCTAAGCAGATAAAATGTGCATTTAATGATAAAAGCATTAAACTTTGCGCATTTATTGACTAATGCATAGTGAACATTTAAGGATATGGAGGCACTCAAAATGATTAATTTGCGCATGCACAGTAGATAAATGATACTTTGCCTTTGCCTAACTTTAAAAAAATACTGATCCAAAATACTGGTAAAACATCTTGAAAACATAGCTGAGTCAATGTTGTGAACACTGACTCTCGCACCAGTGCATGTACGTGAGGACTGTTTGCACTTGCATCGGTTGTTAAACCCCTTTGTACTGACACGATACCAACTCCTGACAAAATTCTGGTGTAGTGTCGTCCAGTAGGGAACATACTGTCCACTTTCCTTCTGTATCCAACCCCGCTCACTTGGAGATGAGAGTTCAGGCTGTGGAAGAATGACTGACCCCACACATGACCTGCCCGGTAAGCTGCCCTATTAACATGCTCTACATGTGTTGATGGGATGGCATGAATTGAGTTTTTCTTCGCAAATATCTCAAACAAAAGTGATTGAACATAGAAAGAAAAATATTCCCAAAGCATTCTTCCATGATGGCAGGGAAGGAGCAGTTGCCATATAGTGCTCTTACTTCGTGGTGGTTGGAAGCTGAAGGAGGTTTGAAGCCTACATCTATCTATGCTCGAAGTATCACCAATCTCATCCAGAAGGATATGGTTGTTTTGGATACTTCTGTTGTGACAGCTCTCATGAGCAGGATGAAGAGTCGTCTAAACTTCTGACGTCAGGTGCTCGTTCTACGTAGATAGATGCGTGGGACTCTGACCAGACGCAGTGATAAGTCTTCATAGATTGATGCGTAGGTCTCTAACCAGATGCGCGACTATGCTTGTCGTAAGAGGTGACTAACCTGATCGGATGGTCGGGCTCGTTGACTTGGTTGACACTTGTCATCGGTTCCCAATTGCGCAGATCGATGCTCATGATGTTGATCACTGGATTGTCTGGTCCACACTCGATAATTTACAGACTGCTGCCATATAGCTGGGATATTGCTGAGTGCGCTGTAAAACTTAACTCGTTCACTCACTCACTCTAACCAGATGCAATGACAAGTCTTCCTTATCTTCATTGCCAAATATTGAAGATCATAGTGGGATATGAAACTGTCGGTCTGGCTGATTTTTGGCAATAAAATCCAAACGGAAACCAAGATGCACGGATGCATTGGGACCTTTATCAAATCTGATGAGGCTGAGGTTTATATAATGGAATTCTGACATTCTGAGTGAGCCTTCACCATGGTGATGACAGAGCTGAATGGTGCTAAGATTGACCCCAGTCTTGAGATTCTTTGAAGTTCTGAAGTGTTATATCTGCTGGAATCCCCTTACTTCTGTCAAATTGGTCAAGTCTCTTCGACTTATCATCATACAGGCTTCTGGTAGATCTGCATAGAGACCGGGATACTTCTGCTCTGCTGGAATAGCCACGCCTGGTCAAGTTCATCTTGATATTCTCCATGCGAGCAGATCGAAGACACTCGGATTTTGATGCTTCTGCTTCATGTGAAGATAAGTGAGAAGGTTTGACCAATCTGGAAGTTTTGGAGCCGGATTGCCTGCTAGCTCGGTGGGTTGGCTGTCCTGGTCTTCAATGACTGATTGGACAGTCGAGGGGCCCAGTGGCTAATGGCTCGGATAACTGCCTAAACTCAGTGATTGATGTGAAGAAGCTTCTCTTCTGGAGACCACAGCCCTGAGGTTACATCTGTGTCGAGGTGCTTCCCAATCCTGTAGAGACGCATCTACATACAGATGCAGGTTGAAGCTTGGCACGCCCACAAGGTCCTTGCGCAGACCTTTGATTTCCGCGTCCACCACTGGAGATACTTTGGTAGGTGATCATGATGTAGTAGTTTGAAGTCCTGCTGCACGAGCAGTCAGACTAGAAACCTCTGGATGGGTCGTAGTTGCAATCTGCCCCTCTTCGTGAGTGATTTGGATGACGTTGGGCAGCAATCGTAGCGTGTAATTCAACTGACGTTTGAGTATAACGGCTTGTTGAAGTAATTTAATGCCATTGTCTAGGGAGAAGGTGCATCAAACTACCCTGTTGTGCAGGAAGCTCACGATGGAGTTTGGTTACCCATGTGCATAAGCACGGGCCATGAAATTGCCAATCTGTAGGACCCTCCACTGGTATTTTTTATGGTTGAACAGGAATCGTAGATACTTCCTGGACCCTGCGTGGATTGGCATATGCAGATATGCACCCCTTAGATCCATGCTTGCCAGAAAGTTGTCTTGTCTTATTATCTGCTTCAGCTGTAGAAGGTGGAGAATTCTGAACCTCTCTGTCATCAATACGTAATCATTGTTGAACTCTTCATATTAGTTTGGACTTTTCTGATAAATTGTTCTTGGGAACCAAGAAAATTGGGGAGCAGAACCCTGGGTCGAGTGCCTCTTGACGTTAATTGTTTTTTGGATAGAAGTGACTCCATCGTATCTGTGAGCTTGGGGTGTAGGGCTTCTGCGTAATGTATCTGCGGAAGATAGAGTGGAGCGGTGGCGTCTATTCCTTAAGATTTGTGTGATGTATGGGTCTTCCAGAAGGTCCCACTTTGGCCAATACTTCCTTGTCTACGCAGTAAGGTGAGTCCCGCCGATGCTGATCTGGTTGGAGATAGATTCCTGGTACTTTTCCTGGTTGACCATGGACAAAAGCATACGTTCTTTGTCGGACTGTGGATCTTTGAAGTGTGATATCATCGCCTTGTTGATAGATCTGGACATGGTGAGGACCATGAAGACTCGTCTGATAATAATATCAAGCTGAGCAAGCCGGAAGACCCGGCATTCTGGTAGCTTTGGCTCTTGATGACTTGCAAAGTTGCTTCGTCGGTGGTAAGGTGAAGGAGGACGATCATTCGAAGCTATGGGTAACCCCTCTGCAATCCAAATTAACTGGTATTTATCATCGTAGATTGATGTTGGCCCTTCATGATACGGATACACTGTTGGCACTAATATGAGAGTGTGAAGAGTGACAGGCTTGGTCAAGTGTATCCGCTGCACATACGCAGCTGGGAATGTGTTGGGGTGAGATGTGTTTTTTTCTATTGCAGGGGAACACAAGCACTTGATTTTTCACTACTTTTCGCAAATGAGATCAGATAAGCAATTAGTATGAGTCGGGATAAGTGTTTGCATTTAATCAGTTGATATTTACCACTAAACAATAAAACCAATTAAGTATGATATGTACCGGAAAATATGACTGCTCTCTTGCGAAAGACAATCTGAAGTATCTCCCTTGTTTGCCCCCTTGTTTGCACTTGAACCATGAATCACATAGATTTTGATTGTTAGACATATCCAAGACTTTTCTATTGTGCTGCATTTCCTTTGTCACTTATTATGCTCATTTTCAGTCAATTGTAATCAGATAAATCTAAAGCCTGCACACAGTTTCTCAAAGAGTTCAACAGTCCAAAAAGCTGTCTGCTAGCCGCCATTTTTTGGAAGAGGGAGTGTTAATTGTTTCAAAATGTTTTGTATTATTCTAAAATTATGTATTTCTTGTCTTTTCATGAACCTGTAAATCACTATTTATGAAAATTATAGGTGTGTATTGAATGGCAATACTAAAGATTGAAGCGGAAACGCTGAAAATAGGATGTCAAAGTTTATGTACTGCGCATGCGCACAAAATACAAAATTTGAGGTGCCTCCATTTCTGAAAGTATTTCAGATATGTTCTTTTACATGATGACCGATTTTAGTGCTTTTATCATCATCAAATGCACAATTCTAAAGAAACATTGACCTTAGCCGCTCCACTAATAACCGACCATGCACGGACAACTGAAGTTTCATCGTTTGTTTGTTTGTTGTTTAACGCCGCACTCAATATTCCAGCTATATAGCGGCGGTCTGTAAATAATCGAGTCTGGGACAGACAATCCAGTAATCAACAACATGAGCATCGATCTGCGCAATTGCGATACAGCGACATGTAGTTAGCGAGCCTGACCACCCGACGTCATTAGTCGTTTGAAAAATCCAATTACAGTTCATAGCCATGGTGCACTGAAGCGCAATGTGAGCGTATTATAAGCCAAATCCACACCATGCACACCAGAGCGTTATAATATTACCCAACCCATAGCATAGTGATGCAATATTTAACATATATACAGGCAACGAATTATCAAAGTGTAGAAGCGATTGCACTTTATACCTTATAACTGAAGGCATTAAAGATGCCTTATAACTGAAGGCATTAAAGTGTTTGATATTCAAGGTCTCCGCAAAGCTTCAGAATGATTTATAACTGACAAATGAACAATTGATGTGCCTTTGCATGTGTTTACGACAGATGCCACCACCAGGCGCAGGAAAACATCACTTGGTATCGCTACGATTTGAAAGTGGTTCATAAACATAATATAGTCATGATGTTGTCAGACGATCAATATATTTTAACAGAGATTTTTTATGATTCTTCGAGTTGTGTTCTTACCGAAATACAGTCCGCTTTTGGTCTTGATGGGGTTATTGTCGTCTATGTAAGTAGTCGACAGAGACGTCCGGGGTGATTTTGCAATACCTTGAAGAGCCATACTGATACCCAAAACCCAGACTATCCATTGTGGACTGCCAGAATCACTGGTTACACCCTCCTCACCACACCCATCTGACGTCGTGTTGCCCGGGGCACACAGAGGGGCCACGAAACTCTGGTCCAATGATGAATTCCTAACATCCTCTGTTGAAAGCATAGGTAACTGATAGGGATCAAAGAAGTAGCACAGACCTGCTAAAATACCTGAGATGCCAAACAGGATGGTAGAAAGGGAGATGATTCTAGGAATAGATCGGTAGCGTCCAAAATGACCAATGAAAACAACAGCACAGAGGAAACCTATGTCGTTGCAGCCAAGGATAATACCAGTAGTTGTACTGTTCAGATCGAACTGCTTTTCCAGGGCTGTTATTTGTGAGACAATGTAAACACTCAACGACTGTGTAATCATGGCTGAAAGGCCGAAGAAAACGGAAAATGATAAGACATTTTTGAACAATTGTAGAGCTTGAGGACGGCATGACCCAACTCCACAACGTGAATGAAATACGTCATTGTCATCAGCTGGTTTGGCATCATCCATCGTCTGGGCTTGGGTCGCTTGCAATGTCATCATCTTCTGGAAGATGAAAGGGGTAGGTGTCGTAGACGTCGTACGCCATAGTGAGGAAAGACAAGCAACTGTTCTAACATCTTCAGATTAATATATCATATCCTGTAGTCAGATATCAATGATGTCAAAACTGTCAATTGTATTTTTGTCATTTACATCAGGTGAAAACATGTACCGAAAGACATATGTGAAGGTTTCGTTGTCTGTTTGCAATGAAAGGACATTTTATGAACAAATACATTGACGTGGGCATGGAGTGTGACCATGGTGGGTGCCATTTGGAGTGAAAGGTGAAATTTGCTTTCTTTAGGTCACTTGTTTAGTGAGTGAGTGAGTTAAAATTTACAGCCATATCGTTACTAAAACAAGTTGTACATTTTAAAAACCTGTCAACGAAGGACAGTAAAACCAACTAGAATATCACAGTATCAAGAATTAAAACTGGCATCTCCCTCTAAAACTGGATTTCAAATTAGAACAAGACAGTATATATTTGGGCTATAGATCACCAACAACTGAAGGTAGATCACCAAACTAGGGACCATGGGGACTTACGGTGCCTTTGCTACCTGCATGGACCCTAGTTGGATTTACACCATCCGTTCAGATGTTAACGATTGTAGACAAATCTAGCCTCAAGTTAAAAAACCATATACCCTACGTTGATATAATGTGGTAGATCTAAATTTTCTTTGAACGTATTAACTTGTTTAGTTCCAATATAGTGTTGCCTCTAAACATGTTGCAGGTCGTCGTCGTCAGCACTTAAGTGAATATACGTGTAGATTTTCATGTTCAATTTATGATAATATGTGAAGCATTAAAATTAATACAGTTACTTACATAGAGATTGCGTAGATATCGATAGAGTGTTAACAAGTACTCACCGTGACCTGCAATTCGTTTGGGTAAAACGTACGTTCAGGAGTCTATAACCTGACTGATGGCTTCACATATTCAGTGTGGAAACGAAAACAACGAGACGAAGTTATTTAAAGTTTGGGTGACAGGTTCAGATCTATCTGTGAATTGGGTGCATGAAAACGCCAGATGTCGCAAAAATCACACTGTCAGCAGTTGCCTAGCTGAGTAGAGGATCGTCATTGTGTATTTTGCAGGCTCAACGATGGCGGTGTCATGAAGTACACATCTGTGCCAGCTGTGAACTTATCAGGGAAAACATATCTCATTTGTTCGACAGACCCTTTGTTACTGGAGTTAAGGCTGCTAGCTAATTTGTGCCCTACTGGGTCAATATAATGAATGAAACGAAACCACAGGCTGTGCGATACATACATATTTGTGCTCCGGAAGGTCTACTGATGGTAAGAGATGTAATTATCACAACACATGTTCTGTATACGTCCACGTCTATATGTACTAAGAGTGGCAGAGTTGCGTGCCTCGTGAACGCCAGGATCCGGTGTAATTGTTAAAACAAACTCACCCGGTCACTCAATTATGTATCTTATGTAACTTGTGCTAAACGTTTATAAATATGGATCACGTGCTGTGCTTATAGACGAAACAGACGAAATCAAGTTCAAGGTCATTGGAGTTCAAACTGGAGGCAATCTTGATCAGCCAGAGACCAATTCTCGAACCACTTTAACGGCGACATTTGTAATGGTGCTTTCTATCAGCTTCAGACCATAAAACGGGTTAGGAGATATATGGATACACCTTTGGTCAAGCGTTACATTGCGTCTGGAATACTGCAACAGTCGCGGTACATGGACAGGGTCACTATGTCTGACTGCCAGACTGATAACACACACATACTTACGTGCACATTACCTGGCTAAGAGAGAATTGTATGAAAACCTCTAGTGTTTGTTTACATGTCTGTTATTATACTTTCTGCAGTCTGTCTCCAAGAAACAGTCAGTCTTCCCAAGTCTGAAAGGACACTTAGATCAGCTAGTCAACAACGCTTGCCTGCTACGGGACAGGCCATTCACTGTAACAAGGACTGTCCTCTTAAAAGCATTGTCAGAGAGTATTAGAACAAATTCTGAGAATATCAACAGCTTTCTCTTAAAACCATTCTTCTCTTCTAAAGAGCATACGACTTAGCGCATACGATGTCGGTAATCTGGAGATATACCGCTATACAAATGTCTAATTTGATTAGATATGATTGTCAGAAAGTACAATAACAAATTCTGAGAATATCAAGAGATTTGTCTTAAAGCCATTTTTCTTTTCTAAAGAGCATACGATCAGGAATCTGGGGATGTAGCTCTATACAAATGTCTAATTTGATTTGATATGATCATTTTTATATACTGAACCGCAGCAGAAACGCTCCACCGATAGAGGTTTCTTAAACCACGCACTTTAATTCGCTCTATTTAACAATCAGACAAACTTGACAATTATGGTTAACACATTTTCGGGAATCACATTTGGACTTCACACAAACAAATTCACCACAAATGGTACTGCTAAGATACCTCAAAGTCAGTATCGTGTGTGGCTTCCATGGGCATCGATGACGGCGTTGTGTCATCTGTACATGGAATGAATAAGCTGGTTTATGAAGGCCATAGGCACTTGGGTCCATACTCTGCGAAATGCCTGATCGAGTCCAGCCGCAGTTGTCGGCCTTGGTTGGAGGTCATTCAGTCTTCTTTGAATGTCGTCCTAAAGGTGCTCCATTGGACCTTAATCCGGACTGAGTGTAGGTCATTGTAGGGTTTGGATGCCACGTTGTCTTAGGAAGTCCAGTGTTGCTCTGGCAGTGTGGGCACGAGCGTTGTCTTGCTTGAAGGCGTGATTTCTGTGACGTTCAAACTGTGGCACAACGTGGGGTCTTATGGGGTCAGTATATCGTGCATCTGTCACGCCATTTCTTCGTCCTGGACTGTGATTCTGAAACACCACGGTGCCAACCCTCTGGTTCAGACCGATTGCACCCGACGCCATGATGCTTGGACCGCCCTACGAGTCTTTTTCAACAATACACGCATTGGAAAACCGTTCCCCACGCGTTCACCATACTCTCACTCTGCCATCTGCTGTCGAAACACAATATCGGCTTTCATCAGAAAAAAACACAGTTCTCCATTGTCGATAACGCCAATTGAGTTGCCCAATGCAGTCGGTTTGGGCAGTAACGAGCGGTTAGGACAGGACCAGGATATGGTCTGTGACAGCAGAATTGTGTTTCGAACAAAGGTGGACGCACTGTATCGGCACTAATGATTGGCTACCCTCCGTGCAATCTGGCCAACTTGCAATTGTCCCAAGGCTTGGTTCCTCTGATCTCTCTGGTACGTCGTGGTATGGCGATTGTGTCAACACAAGTATGGCGATTGTGTCAACACAAGAATGATTTCAACCGAGTTGGGACACGCTTTCATTGGTAGTGTTGTCACGACATGCACGTGCATTTTCATTTTCACTTTTCACTTTTAACCACGTCTGTCTTTTTAGGTACGTTTGGTTCATATGCTTTGTTGGTAATAACTGTCAATTTGGGTGGAAAAACATGTTACCAAAACGGTGCAATCATAATAGAATCACCACATTATAAGGACAAAATTTTGCATTTGGTTTTGTATGATGTGGTACACGTTTAGCAGGTGTGGCACTATATGTATTTGTGCCGTTCACCACACAACTGTTTATTACTGATCAAACCGGTCATACACGTCGCTTTCTGAGAGATACACGTTCCATTGTGTTAGAGAGACTTAGTAATGTATGCTCCATGGGCTACACAGGAATGAGTGTGGTACGCCTTATGGTTGAAACTCAAAATGTTGTGGTGGAATTTTAGCGAAGAGAAGATGTACAATGTGCTTTGTGGTAATATAATATATTGATATGTTGTGCCTTGTTTGAGCATAGGTATGGGTGATGAATCTTGTCTCAACATTAAAGAGAACCAAGCGCCGTGTGATGTATGTATCACGTGTCTTGAGGGAACATTGATATTAATAATATGCTTTACTGAGACGAGTGTTAAGTAATTGGGCTGTTCAGTGCGTCTGTAACTATACACATTAAAGATAATATATCGAAAAACTCCATATATTTCACAGTTTCACAGTTTGCCTTACAGCTGTTGATGAAGGCAAACTTGCTACTCTTATCTTGCTTGACCTCTCTGCTGCCTTCGATACAATCGACCACCATCTCCTTCTGGAAAGACTCAAGGGCCAATTTGGAATCCATGGGGTACCCCTCATCTGGTTACAATCTTATCTCGAAAGCAGAAGTCAGACTGTCCTGTTAGACAACATCAAATCACAAACCTCCTTGGTCCACTGTGGTGTACCCCAGGGATCGGTACTCGGT
>VKKT01000446.1:145459-161298 GCA_008038995.1 Haliotis laevigata | reverse complement strand
TTGTTAGCGCTTTGAGCATGGGCCTTGTGCATGGAAAAGGCGCATTATAAGTTCACATTTATTTATTATCAATATGCTACCATTAACCATAGCAAAGGAACTTAACCAAACCGCAACTTAACTTACTGCTGGGATAAATTGACCCTCAAGGAATAAATAAATGACAAGTCTAACGCAAGTAGAGCGAACCGCTGCTGTTTTATTCAGAGAATGATACATGGTAAAAGGTTTACTTGTTTTGTGTCGTTGTATGACGTTATCAAGCATCAATACATCCTCAAGAAATCACATAATCACGAATGCAGTGTCAATATTGACTGTATCAGACGCGTTCCATTCTTGATGGAGTGCCTGTTCCTGTTGTTACTGGAGGATCTCTCTGACGTATTCTGTAACACTTAATGATCCAATGCTTTATCGGACTGTGATCTAGGCTAATGTCGGGCCACGGTAGAGTTGATACTGCCTCTTGATACTGCGTAAGACAACACAAACGGCAAGTGCATGATGTGGCCCACAAGTATCGTCCATGCATACAGGCCTTGTTTATAGAAGATGGTCAAACGAAGATGTGGAAGTTACAATGTTAACCTCATGTAGCCGTATGCATATCTCAGGGGTAAGTCCTAGTAAGTCCTGTCAGCCTATGATGCTGACACGGGAAAACCATTATCAGTGCCACTTTTACCACACAGAAGAACACCGGTATGATCTTTTGTCGTGAGTTCGAATCCCATTTTCTGAACGATTGTTTCCAGGTTTAATTTGCAAGCATCAACCTCATGGCTTTAAACAAAACTGGTTAACAACTAGCATCTGCGCTACCTCCAACCAAATTAACCAGGCACCCTGTGATGTTTCAAACCACGTAAAACTAACTCACTCTCATCACTGAATGAATACAGACTGGTATTTGAAGTGTATATGATGTAATTCTTCTACCCCTTTTACACTTAACTGCCTTGGCGTCTATTGCTTTTAACGATGACGAACTGGCTGATACACTTCATTTGCCCAAGTGCAGTATAAAATGTTCTACAGTGTACTCGTCATTCACAGAGCTGAAGAACAGTTTACAGAATGTAATAAGTTGGTTCTGACAATCACAATCAATCAAATATTTTAATGCTATTTATATGATTGTAAGAAAGAGAACAGCGAATACAATGCAATGTATATTTACAATAGGAACCAACTGTAAAAGCGGCAGTAAACAACACTCACTGATTTGATAAGAACCATGCCACATAGACCTGATATAACTTTCTATTCAAAAACATACCCTGCGAAACCAAGTAAAAATAGTGTGAACAAATGATAACGTGGGCTTCACTTATAGGTGGCTTTACCAGTTTGTAAACTACTTCTACTTCAGTTTTCAACATAAACATATATTGAAAAACTGCAATGAGCAATACTCTGGCCATATATGTACTTTCATAAGAAAATCAAAATTAAAGAGCTCAATATTAAGAACCCTTTTGCATTTCAAGTTGTCGGTAAAGCGATTTCGTAAATATCAGTAAATGCGACAGTGATGTTGTTCTATGGAGATTTTAGTTTTTTAATAATGACAAATCGTAGCTGAATGGTCAAACTATATGCACACGTAAGTTCATTTTCAGAGTTCCGTGTGCAGGTGAGTTGGATACAACGTTGATGACTTTGAATACCCTCTGAAAGCTGTAGCCGCGTGATCTAATAAATGCTTTACTCCAGATTTAGACAGTTTGACGACGTGTTTAGTTCATTAGACTGACAAATTACTCTTCTTGTCCCTTTTCCCTGTCAGTTCAAGGGTTTCATCAGTGGGTTTATCGCCACCTTGTAACTTGAGAACAACAAAGGCGATAATAAAGAAGACCACGCCAATAACCCTCAACGCGCAATCCGTGGCTTTCAGTCTGACTCGCAGAGATTCCAGGTCATAGTGCCCGCACGCACCTCTTACTCCGCATGACCTTTGCCAAATAAGGCATGCGCTGTCGATGATGTAGCCATACACGATGGGAGCAGGAAGGAATGCTTGAACAGAATGCAAGAAACAGTTTTAAACATGTCATCAGCGATTTGAAAGCCGCCCGTTTGCGTAAATGTGTCAACAATACTATGGTCAAACCAAATGAGTTAACAATACGACGTACTATGATTAAACTGCCTTTAACATCATAAAACACATAAATGCGATTGCATGAGTATGCGAATGAATGTTCTTTAATGCAATGTTAATCAGCAATAACATAGAAACCAGTGATTGTAAGAAGAACATTAGCAACGCTTCCCTCGCAGCACGATGACCTAGCAGGGGTTACGCACTGAGATACCAAACGATCAAAATTTGTTAACGCTCCCATGAAATCTTCGGAATCCCAGCGTCCTTGCCGTATGTTGAGACCCTACAATACCGACAGCTTCTTATAAATTGAAAGCAAATGAGAATGCAGCCTGTGTGTGTTCGATACACATGAGTGAGTGACTATGATCTTACGCTGCTTTTGTAATATTCCAACAATATCATGGAGGAGCTCCACACACTGTACCCATGTGGTGACTGTCATGCGAGTCTTCGGTGTGACGGGCGAAGGCTTATATAACCACCAGGCTACACAGGGAATATACCCTGTATGCATTTGAATGTAGAATTGTCGATACTTTGCGTGGTAAATAACGGTAATGATCACACGCACAATAAGTGGGGTATCTGGGTTTTTTAATACCTACCTAGCAGGGATGCCAAAAACCCATACAACGCAACCGCCATTGCCTTGTCCTTGCTCTCTACGCTCCTGGAAAATACAACATTCAATGCTCAAAAATTCACGTGTGATATACGTGCCACAAGCAGCATAAAAGGTATTCATAAAGAAGCCAGGGTGTAGAACTACCATTTTGTTGAATGTTATGTGATCAGCAGACTCAGCAGAACACCCGTTGTAAATACAGTTGGCAGTATCTTGTGTGACGTTAAATATTAACCCACTCACTCACTCGCAGTACCTTGTAGAGATGTCACAGATATAGTTCACCCGAAGCAGTATCTTGTGGAGAAGTGACATATAAAGTTCTCCCGAAGCAGTACCTTGTACAGAAGTTACAAATACAGTTTTCCCAAAACAGTACCTTGTGGAGAGGTTACAAATATAGCACTGAAGTTACAAATAAAGTTCTCCCGAAGCAGTATTTTATGGAGAAGTTACGAATAAAGTTCTCCCGAAGCAGTATCTTGTGGAGAAGTTACAAATAAAGTTGTATCTCTCTTTAGAGAGGTTACAAATATAGTTCTCTCGCAGCAGTACCTTGTGGAGAGGTTACTATTATAGTCCTGAAGTCATAAATATAGTTAACCCGAAGCAGTATCTTGTTGAGAATTTACATATATAGTTCTCCCGAAGCAGGACCGTGTACAGAAGTTACAAATAAAGTTCTCCCGAAGCACTACCATGTCAGATGTTACGTGCTATGCATCTCACATATGGTGCAACAACTTAAAATGTGCTCACCTATATACCCCGAGGTCGAAGAACATTTCACTGTTACAATTGTAGAATGATACAGGTACTACTGAAAACACAATTGGGAAACACTGTCCACAGCGGAGACAGAAAATCCGGCTCCACATCAATCACCCATGAAAGATGCAGCGACGACCATGCCTACCGTTTTGACGAATGCAGGCCAGTTAAAATTTAGTGAAACTGGGCACCTGGCATGACCCATTGAGGATATCATTTCCGGAAAGATATCAATGTTGAGGATTGGCCGCTGTCAGAGAACGTTATGAACACCTATAGCACATGCTATATTTGCACTTTCTCAGTGAAGTACAGATTCTAGTACTTTTCGGAATTTAAGAATCTGTACTTTACTGAGAAAGTGTAATCCCAAATATAACATGTGTTACATGCCACTTTCTTAATGGCATTGTCTTTGATGAACACCTGGTTGTGGATGGGGAAACATCTCTCTGTAAAGTATTCCTGTGATGAAGTCCTATTAACGAATGGGTGGCATGTCCTGTTTTGTAAGTCTGACGTTTCTGATGAGTGTCGTATCGTGTTTGGAGGATATGATCTACCTAATGGGAGTCACATCATGTTTCGCCTGTTTGACGTACCCTTTGTGAGTAGAGAGTCTTGCCATGCTACGATTTCCACGTCCATGTCATTAGACCTTTCATGTTTTGTATGTGTGATGGACATAATGAGATTCATGTAATGACTTGTTTTTGTCACGTACCTAATGAGGATCAGATACACTGACGTGACTGGCAAGAACCCGATCAGATTTTGGATCATGTCGACGGCAATGTAGTAGTAGAAGTAGGGACAGTCGCTGACACACATCCCTGCCGTTGTCTGGCCGCTCGTGACCTTGCTACAACCTTCATACATCTGGGGAACACACACGTTAACAATATGAGTCACTCTGAAGGCCAGCTTCCATCAGAAAACTTACGTTTATGATAATCAAGAGCCAGTAACCTTCAAATATGCATTTAGGTGTCCGTGTGACTTTTGAGTGTACACCACTAAAATACATCTCTTTACCCAGTCAATGCTTTACGATATATCATGCCATTCTCGTAAATGGAAGAGCCAAACAGTTTGCAAATTCTTTAAACATTATGGGCACAGATTTGGATCGCCACACAAACGAGAAGACATAAAGATATGCCACTTGTTGTTATCCTGTCTGGCGCTCCGGATGAACGGTATGAACACGTCCTGGCCGCCATTGTTCTGAGTTGGTTCCCTCATCAACATGTTATCTCAGTGTGAATAACACTATAAACCAAACAGCAACATACGCGCCATAATATGTAAATGAAATATACCTAAACGGGAACTTAAACCTCATTTGCCGTTAACGCGTGTTAGTACTGAGTAAGTTATTCAGCACAGTGGTTGGTCCCGTACCGATAGAGTTTGGTTTGTACAGCCAGCGAAACAAGGGGAGAAGTACGTCATCCCGTCGTCTCCACAAACAGGAAAGTAACTGGTGCTGTCGCACGAACACGGTCTGATGCCGTCGTCAAATGTGATGATTCTGAAAATATACCATATAAGCGAGTGCACATAGTATATGAGTTGGGTTAAATTTCACATTGATCACAACTGGTGCTGGGGGATATCCTAAAGTTGTGTGGGCCTTTGACGTTTACCACTTTCGTGAAAATGAGTGGGTGAGGTAGGTTTAATGCCGCTTTGAACAGTTTTTCAACCGTCTCACAGCATGCTAGCTTGAAGCCTTAAGTGGTGTAGGTCTGAGACGTTTATTGTGTCTGTATTTGTTCTGTTTTCCCATCTCACTTCCGCCTTGAATTCATGGCAACATGAAACCATATAAAACTATTTATAATCTCCCTTCCGTTGTGGAAATATGTGCCGTCGTGGAAACAGGTCAGCTTTATCTCTGTTCATCTATATTATATAAAAACAGTTTCGAAGCAAATCGATCGACATTATGAGTACAATTTAAGGACTATTGCTAAATGATCTGAATTTTGAAATTCAATAAAAAAAGTTGCCGTTGAATTAAGAAACAACGACAGGCTACCATGTCTATCTGGTGCAACGCCTTGCATTGCTTTGACCTGCATCAATTTGCTGTATTAATATTTTGTAGAAAACATTGATTTGAATTGTTAAAATTCTTTATTATTTTTAATATGTTTACCCCTCGTTGTCATGGAAACCATGGATTTTGGGCGTATCACAGCCGATGAAAAACATAACAGCATTGGTCAATATTGTTACAGTTAGGGTGATGATGATAAGCTTGAGACAGCCAGCTCGTGTGAGTTTTAGACGACTTGTCAGAAGTCCCCCAGTGAAGGTCCCAACTGAAAGGCTGATGAGATTCTCTATCCCTGCAACACAAGTCGTGCGTGTAAGCCGAGCTCTCGGACGTTCGTACATTTTTCGCAGTAGCGAGAGGATGGTCAGTAATTTGTACAAGTTCGGTGATCGTGGTCAACATCTAGAGGAATCTATGTTGATGTATATGGTGAAAATATCGCAGTGAGTTTGTACCCATGCAACACAGGTCGTGCTTGTAAGCGGCCTCGCTCTAGACTTTCCTACATTTTTTACGGTACGTATGTGTTAAATGTGTGTGAAATGGACCAGCTTGGTCACTTTTGAGAAAAATTACGCTTCACGGATACGGATCAGGATATGGTACCTCGCGAATCACAGCTGCAGTGGAAATAGCAATGTTGCCTAAAATGAGTGAGCGCATGGACTCTAGTTGGATTTACGCCATCCCTTCAACCGCTGGTGATTGTGGAAACATTTAGCCATATTTTAAAATAACAATAATACTACGTTTAACAAATTGATAAGTTTAAATTTACTTTGAAAGTTTTGGGACTATGTACCCTCTCAGGAGGACAATAATTTTACGATACCCACTTTGAGGATGACTAAAATGAAGTTTGAAACACCTGCAATGTGTAAATTAGATTTACAGCTGACGTAGGATGAACAACCGATTAGGAAAGGATTCAGAGATATAACTAGACTAGTCATATGTTTACTGATGATATTACCCACCTAGGATGATGTTTGTTGTGGATGCGGGGGCCATGAACTGCTTCTCGACGTACTTGGATGTGAAGGCCTGACCTCCGGCCAACATAAAGGTCATGACGAGGAGGCCAGTCAGCGTCAGACTGTAGACAGGACTCCTCAACACACGGAACACTGACCGGGGCAACTCTGAATTCAATACCATGTAATAGAAAACCATTTTAATAAGCTGGCGAGTAATCCCCGGCCGATAACATCATAACTCTCGTTGGATGGACAAGTCAATTGCAAGTACAATGTTTCAAAATAAATATTAGTTGCTACTGAAAAGCGTTTCCCGGGAATCATATGAATTTAGTTCGCTCATTATTGCCATAATGTCTATTATTAATGTTTAACATTGCATGCAGCATTATTCCAGCTCTTTGACGGCCCAGAACAGACAACGCGGTGATGCGAGCAGACCAAGACAATCCAGTAACGTGCTATCAACACATTCACTGACCACCAGTTCCTTTGAAATGCATAGCTTGATGGGGATCTATTGAACTTGCAATATTAACCTCGGGCACAGTTATAGCAAAAGGAAGAATCGGAAAATGGCCCGCATTAGTTGCCGTATCATCAAATGATTAGACTATACAAGTGTACAAATATCACCCAGGTTCAGGCTGTATGATTAGTAACACTATGTGAAATATATTGCTTTAGTCTGTCCGAGCACTGCAGACATGTTTTTATATTTAAGTAAACTTGAACCTATTATGTTCTCCTTAATGGGAGCGTCCTCTTTGGGTGATTGTGTTTCCTCAGTTGGAAGAATTTGTTTCGGGAAGAACAATACAGGTATTCCAACGATGACACCCAAACAGCCGAACAGGAGAAATCCAAGCCACCATGCTCCTATCCATTCTGGATGTACTGGTGTTAGCACCGTGTCTGGGGAGACAGAATGACTGTGGTTACAATGGTTAACAAGAAAGAGAGGATATTTTAAGGGTGTAGATTCGGATGCCTTTGTCAAGAGTGAAGTACTACAGAGTGAGTGAGTGAGTTTAGTTTTACGCCGCACTCAGCAATATTCCAGCTATATGGCGTCGGTCTGTAAATAATCGAGTCTGGTCCAGACATTCCAGTGATCAACAGCATGAGAATCGATCTACGAAGTTGGGAACCGATGACATGTATCAACCAAGTCAGTGAGCCTGACCACCCGATCCCGTTAGTCGCCTCTTACGACAAGTATGAGTTACTGAAGATCAATATTCTACCCCGGATCTTCACCGATGGAAGTACTACAGAGCACACATCTCTAGTCTAATATCTAAAAAAAAGATTATCTGTTGTAGGTGGGGAAGGATGAACACGAATAGCGGCCAGTCATACATTGCCTTGTCACATTCTTTGCTCAAGTCTTGTGTTATTGTGCGGGTTGGACAAATGCAGCGAGTCCTTTGTTTAATTAGTGAGCCTCCTCCCGAATATGCTCAAGTAAAACCTCAACAGTAATTATTAAATATGATCCAACATTTTTGTTATGTACTGGATAGAAGCACGTGAATTCGTTGAAGATTACAGAGTACCCGTGTTTTTGGTATATGGCGGTCTCATGTCATGAACAAACCACGTCTTTGTACAAAATACATTATCTATTAGAGCATACAATAAGAATACACTAATTATTGAAAATCTAGGATTCCGTGTGCATACAGTCAAATGATGAACGTTTAGCCACCCACGACTTTGCTTCTTCATGATAAACGGTATATGTTGATAATAAAGATATCCTGTACTAACTACCAGTATGTAACGTTGCGAAAAGACACGTATATGTAGATATACTTATATCAAACATGATATATGTTACCGAAGTGCAGAATGGTACAGAAACACATGTATAGAGAAATCGACAAAATAATGCCACAAAACAAACTTCCCTCCTATGAGTTTCCACGTTATCTGTAGGACCCCGGAGACCATTGGAGGATATATAACAGTAGTTTGTTTGTTTTTATTGTACAGTGTTCTGAATACAGTGCTTAAGCATAATTTCAGTCATGGAAACAATAAAAAATCATCAGATCCTGGTGTGGCAGGTGGTAGGACTGAGACCTCAAGGTGAGGCATGCCTCCTTGGTTTAATAGATATTTCTAACAAAAACTATCATATGTCTTTTCCTTGTAACACATAACAGATTATTGAAATAATGTGTCAAATTAGAGAAATTGAAAACTTAACAGGTTAATTTAGCTGCACACGGGTTTATATCATGGGTAATAGTATAAGAAATTGCTTCTGTCTCTCGGTTCTGATTGACAGAATGAATTCCCGTATGAAAAATGATTAAAATAATGTATTCACGTTTGAAGAATGATTGAAATAATATATTCACGTATAAAGCAGATGCTACTGTTGCAAACTGACCTTGCAGATCAACTGGGATGGTCCTAAACACGCCTCCTATTATCACTGATATTGCAGGTCCAAACAGCGACATCGTCGAACAGATACCTGCACAATAACAGCAGCAAGGCAGGGTTAACACAAGGATCATCTGGTGCAAGAAAAAACACCAGCAGGAAGGTAGAAATACCACCAGGAGCAATAAAAGGGCATTACATACAGTACTGTAAGAATACCACAAGCAGCAATAGAAGCGTAACACAAACGACATAACCAACAATGCACGGACAACAGAAGTATCATCGTTTATCTGTTTGTTGTTTAACGCCGCACTCACCAATATTCCAGCTATATGGCGACGGTCTGTATATATTTGAGTCTGGGCCAAACAATCCAGTGATCAACAGCATGAGCATCGATCCGGACGATCCGGACAATTGCGATACGATGACATGTGTCAGCGAGCCTGACCACCAGATCGCCTCTTACGACAAGCATGGGTTGTGACCAGTTCCAACCCTGGTGTTCACGGGTGTATCATCATGAGGGAAACACAAACATCAGTGTAAGGATTTCACACGGACCAGTGGAAAGACAACACACATATGGTCCAAACCAGGGGAAATCTTGAATTTGAAACAATGCCAAACAATGCCACTCATAAATAGCCATCGAATTTGTGCGTATTATAAGTCAGATCCACGCCATGCACACCAGAGCGTTATAATATTACCCAACGCATAGCATACTAATGCAATATGTATCATATATACAGACAACGAATTATCAAAAACGTGGAAACGATTGCACGGTATACTATTTAATTGAAGGCATTGAAGTTAACTACATACCACAATACCAAACGGGTGCTGATTATAGTCTAAGCTTCAGGTAATAATTGTCCTTCAGCAATGACATTACACCAACATGTTCATTAAAAATCAGTTTCGTGAATGACTTCAACTTTCCAGAAACCGGAAACCGTTTGTAGAGCAAGCTCCAGGCTTGGGTTTCTTAACTTGTGCTTAAAGTGTCTGATCACGGTTATGATGTTCAAGGTCTCAGCAAAGCTGTAGAACGATTTTATAACGGACAAATTAATAATTGACGTGGCTTTGCATGTCTTTACGACAGATGCAACCACCAGGCGCAGGATAACAGCACCTGTTACCGCCACGACTTGATAGTGGTTCATAAACATATATACTCATGATATTGTCGGATCCGATCAATATATTTTATTTTAACATAGATTTCTTTTGATTTTTCCAGTTTTGTTCTTACCGAAGTACAGTCCGGTTTTGGTCTTGATGGGGTTGTTGTTGTCTATGTAAGTAGCTGACAGAGACGCCCGGGGTGATTTTCCGATACCTTGAAGAGCCATACTGATACCCAAAACCCAAACTATCCATTGTGGACTACCAGAATCACTGCTTACACCCTCTTCACCACACCCATCTGACGTCGTGTTGCCCGGGTCACACAAAGGGGCCACGAAACTCTGGTCCAATGATGAATTCCTAAGATTCTCCTTTGAAAGCTTGGGTAACTGATAGGGATCAAAGAAGTAGCACAGACCTGCTAAAATACCTGAGATGCCAAACAGGATGGTAGATAGAGAGATGATTCTAGGAATAGATCCGTGGCGTCCAAAATGACTAATGAAAACAATGGTACAGAAGAAACCTATGTCATTGCAGCCAAGGATAATACCAGTTGTTGTACTGTTCAGATTGAACTGCTTTTCCAGGGCTGTTATTTGTGAGACAATGTAAACAGTCAACGACTGTGTGATCGTGGTTGACAGGCCGAAGAAAATGGAAAACGATAAGACATTTTTGAAACACTGTAGAGCTTGAGGACGGCATGACCCAACTCCACAATGTGAATGAAATACATCTTTATCATCAGCTGGTTTGGCATCATCCATCGTCTTGGTTTGGGTAGCTTGCAATGTCATCACCTTCTGGAAGATGAAAGAGGTAGGTGTCGTAGACGTCGTACTTCATAGTAAGGGAAGACAAGCAACTGTTCTAACATCTTGACCCTAATATGTCCTAACCTATAGTTAGACATTAATGATGTCAAAACTGTCAATTGTATTTTTTTTCACCTGGTGAACACATATACCGAGAGTGGTAAAAACGTGTGAAGGGTGAAAAAGTCATAACATTCGTTGGTGATAGCTAGAAATGGTTATTATGTGGTGATGTAATAGGTAGCACAGGCAATATTACACACAACAGGGTAATAGGTATCTGTCAACAGGTGACTTGGACATGGTGTGTCGCCATGGTGGTTGTCATTTGAAATGTAATGAAGTATGAATTTTTAAGAGTAGAATTTGCTTTCTTTAGCCCAATAATTTACTTCGAATATAGTGTTGCCTCTCAACATATCACAAGTCGTCGTTGGCAGCACTTAATTGAATATACGTTTAGAATTTCATGTTCAATTTATAATAATGTTTTAAAATTAACTCAATTACTGACATAGGGATGGCGTAGACATCGATAGAGTGTTAACAAGTACTCATCGTCACCTGAAATCAGATATGGTATAGCAAAACGTACCTTTGTCTATAAACCGAGTTAGGGGGTCAACAACCTGACGAATGGCTTCACATACTCAGTGTCGAAACGAAAACAACGAGACGAAGTTATTTATAGTGTGCGTGACAGGTTCAGATCTATCTGTCAATTGGGTGCATGAACACGTCAAGTGTTACCATCAACACACTGGGAACAGTTGATTGGCTGAGTAGAGGATCGTCATTGTGTGATTGGTAGGCTCAACGACGGCGGTGTCATGAACAACACACCTATGCTAGGTGTGAACGTATCAGGGAAAACATATATCATTTGTTCGACAGACGCTTTGTTATTGAAGTTAAAGCTGTTAACTAATTTGTGCCATACTGGACCAATATAATGAATGAAAGGAAACCAAAAGCTGTGAGATACTTTTACATTTGCGCGCTCTGAAAGGAACAGTGATGGTAAGAGAAGTACTTATCACAACAAATGTTCTGTATACGTCCACGTCTATATGTACAAGAGTGGCAGAGTTGCATCCCTCGTGAACGCCAGAATCCTGTGAAATCGTTAAAACAAATTCACTTGCTCACTCAATTATGTGTCTTATGTAATTTGCGCTACACATTTATAAATAGTATGTATGATATGTAATAGTCTTACATGTATAATGTATCACGTGTTGTGCTTGTAGACGAAACTGACGAAATCGAACTCAAGGTCACTTGTGTTCAAATTGGAAACAGTCTCAATCAGGCAAAAACAATTAATCGAACCACTTTAACGGCGACATTTCTAATGGTGCATACTATGAGTTTCAGACCATAAGAAGGTTTAGGAGATATATGTATACACCTTTAGTCAAGTGTTACACCACGTCTGGAATACTGCAACAGTTTACTCTAGTCGCGGTACCTGCAGAGGGTCACTGTGTGTGACTGTCAGTCTCATATTACACACATATTTATGTGCACATTACCTGGCTAAGAGAGAGTTGTATGAAAACATCTAGTGTTTGTTTACATGTCCGTTAATGTACTTTCTGCAGTCTGTCTTCAAGAACTAGTCAGTATTCCCAAGTCTGAAAGGACACTTAGATCAGCTAGTCACCAAAGCTTGTCTGTTCCGTCTGCCAGTACCACAACATACGGACAGACCATTCACTGGAGCAAGGACTGTCCTCTTAAAAGCATTGTCAGAAAGTACAAGAACAAATTCTGAGAATATCAACAGCTTTCTCTTAAAACCATTCTTCTCTTCTAAAGAGCATACGAATGAGCGCATACGATGACAGAATCTGGAGATATGCCGCTATACAAATGTCTAATTGCATTAGATATGATTGATCTATATGCATCAGGTTTATATGAGTCATTCTCAACAGTTTTTATCTATTTGTATATAAAAATATTTATAGAGCGCTAGGATCTGGTCGAGCCACTCAAAAGTGCTATAATGTGTTGGGAACTGACAGTTGAAAAACTAGTTGATGTTATGTGTTTGTACCCGACAAACTTAAGTTAAAATCAATTCTCTTTTTATGGTATCCTATTTCTCTTAGTGTATGCTACACGTTACAGTAATATGATTAAGGAGAAAATCCCCCCCCCAAAAAAAACACACAAAACAACAACAACAAAAAACAACAACAAACAAACAAAACAAAACCAGCAAAGGATTTCCAAAAAAAGAAACAACCCAGTTTTACTCAATTTTCAGGTGTGACAACTTCAGTTTTTTGGCCTTTTTCATGTTTTTCAAAAAATATTTCAACATAATAATTAATGATATTACAGCTACATGCTTGTCCTGGTCTGACCTTTTTTGTATGGCAAGACATCTTTTTCAAAAATGTCAAACTTTGTCACAAGGTTCGATGTCACAACCGTGACATAAAAAAGGTTTTTCCAATAATGATTACTCCCTGGACTGTTTTGTTTTTATTTTCTGTTTGCAAGCAATAGCAGTGAGGAAACATGGCAATCAAATATTGACACAAAAATCTGAATTTGATCGCAAAAAAGGTGAGTCCAAAATGATATCTGAGATTTTTGCATATCCTAACAGTTACGGTAGCCGCCGTTGAAACTTATAAATTTTGTGTAGCCAAACCACGCCAAATACTTTAGACAGGGACTTTGGGACTAGTTATTGTTAAAACTGATATTGTTAGTGTCTGTCACTGCCGTGACGGTCACTGCCGTTATCCTGAATTTTGTTACGGTAAGGACAGATTTTGTGATGGCTGTGACAATTTTCTAGTTTAATGTTGTTTGTATATACATTTTCAATTCCAAGATATCAAATGTTCTGGAATCTTATTGAATATAAACTGTTTGTATGAAATGAATAAAATCAATAAGCATATAAACATAATTTGTTTGTTACGGTAAGGACTAGGTTGTGTAACGGCTGTGACAAATAAGAAAATGGCTGTGACAGGGCCGTTACGGTAATAACATTATATACCGTCTTAATGTCACTGCCATAACATGCAGCCTTTACCTGTTTTGTTTTTTTGTTGCCTATTGCATATTCTTCTATCATTCTGAAATACCTGACTCCCTAATTTCATTAAATCAGTATATAAAGTAAACATATAAAACTGGGTATTTATTAAATATGTCACTACCGTTATTGTGTCGCTACCGCAATAATTAATGCCACTGTACATGCCGTAACAGTATCATTTCCTTATACAATTAAAATGTATCGGTTTATGCCTGGAATGTGAAGTGCAAGTATGTTTGGTAGATCTTCAAGTAAGCACAATGTAATTTATTGTTCATTTTGAATTTATTGCTACACATTATTGTATATTTGCAAATCAGAAATGAAAGGGATTTGTTGGCTCGTCGGCCCCTATTGAGCAATAAATATAAAATTTCAAACTCATTAGCCATGTTCTATTGTAAAACTAGATATTACTTATATATTTGTACATCAAATGATTTCAGCTTTGGATTCTTTTTTCTTTTCAAAATGACGTTACAAATGACGCAATTTCAGGAAATTTCTAATAAAAAGGGTAAAACAGGACAAATGAAATGTTATTAAGCTGGCACTATTTATGTTTTGTATATTCAGAATACTATAAACGTAATCAACAACATTTCAAGGTAAAACAAGCAAACAAAATTTACAATTTGTTCCTACATGCCAACATGAATTTTGAGAATGACTCATATCTATGTGTTATTGCATGGTGCGGTACACATTTATATCTTTAGTGTGCGAGGTGTTGCACAATATGTTTTTGTGCCGTTCACAATATAACTGTTTATTAGAGAGAGATTTAGCTATGTATGCTCCATGAGCTACACATTAATATGTGTGGTATGCCTTATGGTTGAAACTCAAAATGTTCTGGTGGAATTTTAGAGAAGAGAAGATGTACAATGTGCTTTGTGGTAATTTTAATATATTGATATGTTGTGCCTTGTAAGAGCATGGATATGGATGATGAATCTTGTCTCAACATTGAAGTGAATCATGTGCCGTATGTGGACATTGATGTATGTATCATGTGCCTTGTGGGAACATTGATATGAATAATATGCTTTACTGAGACGAATGTTAAGTAATTGGGCCGTTCAGTGTGTCTATACGCATTGAACAAAATGTATCACAAAACCCCATATATTTGATAGCATCGATATGTTACCATTAACAATAGCAAGGAACTAATCCAACCTCAATTTAACTTACTTTTGGGACATATTGGCCCTCAAGGAATAATTAAATGGCAAATCTAACGCAAGAAGAAAGAAACGCTGCAGTTTCATTCAGAGAATCAAAGATGTAAAAAAGTGACGTATTTTGTGTCGTCGTATGACGTTAACAGGAGCAAACATTTTCAAGATTATGTCAGACAACCCTCAGGAAATCATATAATTACGTGTACAGTGTCGATATTGACTGTATCAGACGCTGAGTTGTTGCCTTACATTCTTGATTGAGTGCCTGTTCTTGTTTGTACTGGAGTATCTCTCTGAAGTATTTTGCAACACTTAATGATCCAGTGCTCTCTCTGGACTCCCAAGGATCCAGTCAGCATGTATCTTTCCTACTCGTCCAAACTCAATCCGGATTGTTATGCCCTTTTTAATCTCCTCTGAAGTGTTTCGAGAAATCTGGCGTGTGGAATAACAATGGCAACAAAGCAAATATGTAACATAAACAAGCACAGATCAGAGGAGTCTCTGAAGCACTACATTTCGGGATTTAACAACACACAGAAAAGAGCATAAAGTGAAATCCTTCTGGGTGTTTGGTCACCCAAGATGCCGGCCAACGGTTTAGAACAAAATCCAAATATAAACTCTGTCAAAAAAGAAACGCAACCCCTGTCCTCAGATATGAAAAATTCGT
>VKKT01000446.1:127425-139981 GCA_008038995.1 Haliotis laevigata | reverse complement strand
ATCATCCAGTGACACATCTGAGTCGATAATCACACCAAGGTCTTTGACCTTGTCAGCGATTTTGTTTCAATACATTTGTTTCAATACATGAACAGATGTGTACCGTCAAATATCACTCAGGTTTATTCTACGAAAAACTTTGTAGTCTTGACAACCTTCTGGAAGCATCAGGTCCGAAAGACGGTCGAGTGAGTGAGTGAGTGAGTTAATATTCAACGTCACATCGGCAATATCTCTGCCATATCGTGACGAAAACAATTTACACAAGAAAAAGTGAAAACATTTTGAAGATTAAAACCTGTCGAGGAGGGACCGTAAAAATACTAGACAATCACAGATATGAATATAAAACTTGCGAGCAAAACTAAAACATTCCAATTACAGAAGACAATACAGTATAAAACACGGGCTATGGATCGCCAACAACTGAAGGTAGATCACCATACTAGGAACGAAAGACGGTCGAGATGGTGTTTACAATTCTGAATAAGCCTCGTCGGTTTACACACTTTCCTTTATATCACAGATTTTTATAGGCCTCTCCACGCCATATCATACACCTAAATATACACCTCTGAACATCTACCTTTATGTGTGTTTTTCCTGTATATACTCAGAGGCAAAGGCTTTTTGTGACATGGACATTTATTTATCGCTAATGTTGGGAATGAACTTTAGGGTTTTAACTAGAGAATAAGGGTCTCAAAATGGTCGATGAAACGCAAATCAATAGTTGTTGTTCGAGTTGGACGACATTTGACAAAATCAAGGAAAATGACGTTTGTAACTTTGCTTGTAAATCTCTTCGTGTGTTGTACCCCACTTGTATATGCCAGTTGCGAGGTTCTAATGGACTGTGGATCATTACCATATCTAAACAATTTGTCTTTCCTTATAACATTACAATTAATAATAGCATTTGATTCGCGGCAGTAAATTCTTAACACTGGGGGTGAGTGAGTGAGTTAAAATGTATCGTCATATCGGGAATATTTCAGCATATCGTGAAGGTAGAAAAATATACCTGAATAAGAAATAAATCAATATATATCTAAACGGTGTAAAATCCTGTCGTCAAAGTATAACAACTAGAATATAACATTTTTTTTACAACTAGTTTGGGAGCATAGTTTGGGTACTGTTAATTAACAACGCAATATAAAATGGGCTTTGATCGCTAGCAGCTGAAGGTAGATCACCATACTAGGGACCATGGAGACTTACACTGCCTTTGCCACATGCACAGACCCAACTGGATTTATATCATCTCTTCAGCCGTTGGCGATTGTAGGCACATTTTATAATAATAATGATAATCGTTCCTCTCTTAACCGTTTATATATGCCAATCAGTTCTTGAGGTCGGGGTTTGATTAATGTTGAGGCTCTTCATGATAGAATGTTTTTGTGTCTTTTTGCACATATTTATTTATTTGATGATCCTCTGGTCTGCATGTCAAGACTCATGATGAACGTAAGGAATTCCACAGCTATTTTAAGCGTGCCAAGGTTGTTGGACAGATCTCAAATTTGAGGTTGATTTTGCTGATGGCGATGTACTGCTGGACAGTACAGCGATAGGAGTAAACCAGATGAGTCCTTCACCAAGTCTGCCCAGATTCGGTCAATGTTTGAGAAACTTTCTGAGAAGCCATTGCATCGAGTGTACATGCAGTGTGTGGAACAGAATAGCTATCCCACCGACTCCTTCGCCTGAGAGAAGTCGGCTGGTCTCAAATGTGAAACTGAGGGCTTTCTTCTTGCTGCTCAGGACCAGTCACTTCCCAGTCGTAATCGCCAAAATGTGATTCTTAAGGAAAATTAACATGAAATGCCGACTGTGTAATGAAGTTACAAAGACTGTCCAACACCATGTCAGTGGATGCCCTTCTTTGGCACAAACAGCATATCTTAAACGACACGATGGCATGGCTCGTTGCTTTTACTACCTTCTCCGCCATGTCTGTGGCTTTGACTCCAAGGTCTATCCATGGTTCGACCCTGAACATGTCCAGGGCGTCATGAAACAATTATGCTTTCACAATTTTGTGGAATAGGCCCAAACAGCCTCAGAAGAATTCCTGTCAACAAACCTGATCTTGTCCTTTTTCATAAAGCCAATGAATTTATTTATATCGTTGAATTTTCTGTCCCTTTTGACAGCAATGCGATTAGCAAGATTCAGAAAAAGCATGATAAATATGCGGACCTCGTCTTTGAAATGTCTCGCTTGCATCACAAATTAACTCTCGTCAGGCTCCCCATTGTTCTCGGTGCCCTTGGTTTGGTACCTCCTGATCTCTTGGCGCAGATCAGGAGAGTGCCCAGGTGCACAGCCCTCCTGACACTCTGGGTAATGCAGAAGGCTGCAGTGTTGAGGAGCCTTCATATTCTCCGGAACGTTCTTGGTGGGTTCGACTAGGCAGTGTTTCCTGGGAGAAATCCCATTCGCTGTCTTGGCTGCGTGTAGAGGGGGCGAGGGCCCTGAGCTGACGATGCGCCTTACCAGCTTGACGGTGCCAGGATCACCCGAACCCTCTCTGCTCATTTTCATCTTTAATCTGTAAAACATGATAATAATAATAATAATGTCCATTGATATGGCGCTAAACTCCATTGGACCGTGCTCATAGCGCATACAAGTGTCAAGGAAAAGAAGTAAAAACTTGTAGCAGTACAAGGTCACTTTAAAAGTACAAATGGAACAAATGAGTCTTTAAGAGACACTTAAATTGTTTCACCAACTGGACCTCTTTGAGAGAGTCTGGCAGTAAGTTCCATAGTGGCAGCTGCAACACTGAAAGACTAAATGACATCTTCTTCCATGGTGACACTATGAGTGTCTGTTGATTCTCAGACTTGAGAGAACGTGATGGAATGTACATACATACAAGGTCACACAGGTATGATGGGGCCAGATTGTGAATATAAACAATAAAATGACGAAAATACTACGTCATAAACATCTGTTAAGTTTAAATCCACTTTGAATGTTTCGGGACTTACGTATCCTCTCAGGACAATGATTTAACAATACTTTAACATCCTTTGAGGATACAGCCACTGACAATCTCAGTTACTAAATTAAACTTCCAATACATATATTTACAGTACATATGATTGTTGTTAATATATTTTAGGATTGTTAATATAGCGTTTACCAACTGGCAATCTAGAAGATATTGTTCTTGGTGAAGTGCCATTGGCACAAACAACAACGCAACTATCCCTAGATCCATCTGTAAATAAGGCTGTATATGTATTGTATGTATTTCTAAACTGACTAAATTCGTGACTATACTGTAAATCGTTTGCATCTGACTTCTTAAAGGTGGTTAATGTTAGTTCGACTTGTGACCTCACCTATTGCCAAGGAGGTAAAGAAAGAAGGCGGGAAGGAGAGCAGCAGAAATACAAGGTTCTATTCTTATTCCAAGAGGCGGAATAAGAGATAATGTTTCCCATATCCTCATAAAGAGGATTTAAAATACAATTGTAAGCAGAGTTTGACTGATTATAATATATCTTTGTGTGATATTGTAAAGATAGTTTATTACGGCGATGTTTTAAAGATGGCTTGGTTATGAGGATGTGTTTTTGTTAAGCAAAATGTCACATTAATTAAGTTTAGTTATTATGGGTCACAAAAGTTTATAGCGCTCAGGGTGGATTTGAACTCACACCTTGAACTTAGGCTGTGCATTTTCACCTGTTGAGAGTGGGCTTGGGCGTTACCTGTCCTTCAGTTTGCTTTGCTTCCGGTCAGATTGTGAGAACCATTGAGCAATTTCTACATGATTCTGGCGTGGCGTGTGTTCTAGAAGTCTAGAAATGTATAATAGGTATATAAGGGATGGTTGTTGAGATGTATGACGTGGCTACTTTTACTTTGGATTTACGCTCGTCTGCCTGCTTACATTGACGTTACTAGAGGCCTCGTCTACACTGAATTCAACTGCTGTCAACAATCTTTAATCAGTGCATCTGTTTTTACTGGGAATATCGATACTTTTAGATTGGTGGCCCAATATTTCAGATTTGTGACTGAATTGTATTGCATTGTATTGGAAATCTGTTTGTTATTCGGTTTATTATAGAGTATAATAAACTTGTCAGGGTTCTATTTTGCTGGTTTAAAGGGTACCCACAGGCCTTTTGTGTCAGTAATTTCTAAACGGTATCGGCTTATCGGCTTCGACGTAAAGGCTGTCAGTAGGAAAGGTTCTGAAAGAAACAACACAAAGTCTTATTCCTTGGTGGTGGACAGAATTAAGAAGTTTGAGGTTGATTTTAAAGACGCCACCATATATGATGGAGTCGTAATCAAGTTTCGATCGGACCAGTGATCCTGAACCGCAAAACAAACGCTATACCGATAGAGGTTTCTTAAAGCACACACTTTACTTCACTCTAACTAACAAACAAAACGGAGGATTGAGCTCAAACTTGACAATTATAGTTAACACATTTTCGGGAATCACATTTAGAGTTCACACAAACAAAGTCACTACAAATGCTACCATTAGATAACCCAAAGTCAGTATCGTGTGTGGCTTCCATTGGCTTCTGTTTGATTTAAATCCGAACTGAGTGCAGGCCATTGTAGGGCTTGGGTGTGATGTTGTCTTAGAACGCTCAATGTTGCTCTGGCAGTGTGGGCATGTGCGTTTTCTTGCTGGAAGATGTGATTTCTGTGACGTCCAAAACGTGGTCTTATGACTTGGTAAATATAGCGAGAAGCTCTCACGTCATTTCCTCATCCTGGACCGAGATTCTGGAACACCACGGTGCCAACCCTCTGGTTCAGACCGATTGCACCCCACACCATGATGCATGGACCACCCCACAAGTGTCTTTCAGCAATGCACTCGTTGGAAAACAGTTCCCCACGCCTTCGCCATACTATACCTCTGCAATCGTCACTAATGGGGTGGTGTTAGTCCCAAAGGTCTGGCGTGGGGGAGGTAAACGATCTCTCAAAGCTCAATCATCTAAATCCTTTAAAATACCGTGCTTCCACGTAGTACCATAGGCTTTCTCCAGATAAAATAAGTACTACCTGTTGTTTAGTTACAATAGCATTTTTAAAAAAGGATTCTAACCAAA
Source organism: Haliotis laevigata (assembly GCA_008038995.1). Classification (NCBI taxonomy): domain Eukaryota; kingdom Metazoa; phylum Mollusca; class Gastropoda; order Lepetellida; family Haliotidae; genus Haliotis; species Haliotis laevigata. Next base: position 134,876 of record VKKT01000446.1, on the reverse strand, counting down.
CGACCAATAGTTCTACGATTTCTTTGGAAACCACATTGTATATTAGTAATTAAGCTATTGGTTTCCAGATACCAAATTAATCTGTTATTTACCATTCGTTCCATGGTTTTACGGGTACAACATGTTTGGTCTGTAATTTGAAGGATCGGTATAATCCCGGCCAGGCTTTGGAATAGAGACAACAATGGCACTATTCCACGAAGGTGGGAAATTCACCGAAGTTCATATTTGATAAACAATTCTAATGCATATCTAGACATGATTCAGGCAAAGGCTTCAAGAGTTGATAGTTTATATTATTAGCCCCTGTTACTGTATTTTGCGCTTGCTCAAGGGCGTTATAGAGCTCATGTAACGAAAATAGCATGAGCATCAATCTACGCAATTGGAATACGATGACACGTGTCAACCAAGTTAGCGAGCTTGACCACCCGATCCCGTTAGTCGCCTCTTACGACAAGCATGGGTTACTGAAGACCAATTCTATACCGAATCTTCACGGGTTCTACAAATAACTAATATATATAAAGTGTATAAATGATCATAAAAGTCAGAAGTCTTGTTCACACGAGCAGGCTTTAATTTGATGCAGGGAAAATTATTTTATGAACGCTTCACTTGTTATCATGCCCTTGGAACAGGAGCCCTTTGCTTCCGTTTCTTGTGAAGACAACACAGTCAGTTGTTTTCGTTACCAGTGTATAATATTTTGGTAATTTGGCAATTTCACTCACTATATTAATGAATATAAAGGCGACAATTTATGGATTTCAATTTCTTTATTTCAGAGTATATCATTACACCGTCATCAGATCTTACCTACAGATATGTAACCGACATTGTGTAAGAATACACTGTTCATCTTCTCTTAATTCTCTACATAGTCTGTTTCTTTGGAAGTATACCATCATTTGTTCTTAGTGTCGATTTTTCAAAATGCGAACTAGCATGGGTAACTGAAGAACAATTCTAACCTGGATGTTCACGGTTGTCCAGAACTGAGGAATCGATAACAAGAAAATATTTACATGAGACCACAACTGTGACCTGGTGTGGTCATGTTCAGGTTTCATGGGTGAATCCATGGAAATGGGAAGGGCTGATGTGAAACCCACTAACATGGGTCTCATGTTCCCGAAACCTGGAAACTGTAGCCGAGAGAAAGCATTATTGGCGATATTGATGTGGGTACGTTCCCAAGATACTAGTTTTGAGTTCGTGTTATTCTCGACACTACGTAGACACAATACAATATACCTGTATAAATGTAGCGATATGATTAATATATGGTAATCAGTTGGTGAAAGTCCGGCGTGTAATAAGGCATTGACTATATGTCATTACGTAATGGTGCTCACAACTCGATGTCACAAACCAGACATCTTATCCTTATTGAAATAAGTATTTCACCATAAAATCTGTTCTTTCATGTACCCATTAAAAAACTGATTCATTGAAAAAAGAAACCACAAAAGTCATTGTCATGACACGAATGTGGAAGCAACTGTCCTGTAAACTCGGGTGAGGCGGTGGTGGTTACAGCGTTGACTCGTCAAGCCAAGGACCCGGGTTCGATTCCTCACAACGTAGGTACAACGTGATGTGAAACAGATTTCTGGTGTCATTCGCCGTGATATTGCTGGAATATTATAAAGCGGAGTAAAACTGAACTCACTCACTCTATACTAGGGGCCACAAGCATGATAACAAATGAAACGTTCATAAAATATCCTACATGTGTTTAACTCTGAATTGTCCGAACGTTGCCCACACTGTCAGGCCTTCTACCATTAGTTTGTATCTTCTTGTGTGCTCTGGTTGAAATATGCTTGTCCACTTAACACATTTGTTGACAAGCACATGCAAATTGATGAAATACTGTGATGTCGTCTTCAGTTTAGATTTCACAAATTGCCCTTCATTTTGATACACAAAAGAGCTTTTGTATGATAATACAGCTCTTGTGCATGAGTTAACTTAACTTCAATTAAACGTGGTTTTACTTGATATGTAGGAAAGACATCCACCGCATTAGCAGACACTTCAAGCAGCAACTGGGCACTGAGACCTACTACCAGTATAAACCCCCCTGAGAGCGAATGACAGGAATACTGTATAACAAGATATAACAAGTCGACAAATTCATGTGTAGTTGAAACTTCCCGCCCATTGTATACGTCCGAAAAACCGAACATACAACATCTGCCAACATATCATGCAGAAAATCAGCAATCTCTGACAACAACATCGGCAGCACTAATCACAACATCAATACAAGCCCTCAATCAACAGAGACCAAGGATAACACCGTCCAGTCAGGCTACAATGAACTGATAAGACAACCTAGCACTCCAGCCACCATCTCTAACTAGTCTTATTAGTTCTTTGATGTTACTTGTTGTTAATCCTTTTCATGTATAGCCTTATGTTACTTTTGTTAATCCCAATTACATTTTACTACGTTTGTGTTAATCCTTATTAGATGTATATAATTTCTGTAGTAGTTTACTCTTTCTTCCCATGTACGCATTATGTCTCCGAATCATCATCATCATCATCATCATCACCACCATCATCATCGCCGCCATCATCATCATCATCATCTGCTCTTTCTTGACAACAATATCAGGATCTGTGCTGGAAATCGTTTATCGTAATAGCATAAAGTTATCGTCCACAAAGTATCTTGATTTTATTACAATTCATGAATTTTCAGCACGACTGCACACATGGTATATGTTACACAGAATGTGTTACAAGTCAGTCAGATTAGGTTGCAAAATGTACGACATCTTACTTTGTTTCTTCTTTTCGATGTGTGGGGCATCTGACTATGATAACGTTATGAGTGAGCGAGTGAATTTAATTTTACGCCGCACTCAGCATGAGCATCGATCTACGCAATAGGGATACTATCACATGTGTCAACCGTAATCATCAGAAAGACAGAACAAACGTTAGTCTCATACATGTAGGCCGCAATAGCCTTCCTTTGAGAAAGGGTAATACTTCCAGCTGACGGACTGAGAGATTTCTGCGAAAGATGATCACTGACATGTTTGTGATCAGAAAAGCTGAATAATAATACTTGAAAAACGTATCAATAATCGTACAATATTCCTCATATATCACAGTTAAGATATAGAAACATGCAAATACGCTCGGCTAGTACTTTCCACTCATGGGTTATGTAAGGCACATGTGGTTAAATGTCAAATTACAGGATTTGTTGTGTCAACACTGTGTCGGTCATGGAAAGATCACTGTACATCACTGTACATAGGACACACACGAGACACTGTTTTTACATAAACTGGACACGTACAACGTGCAACAGACATGTCAGATTAATGTCCGACCCTTCATCTTACTAAATGAACTTGCTGTTTTTGTTATAACTTCGAATTGTTGCCCCCGAGTCGTGTTTCCCATATCGACCACATCTTAAGTCGCCTGGCAGACTGGATAGTTAATTTTCATATCAGCTAGAGACTATTTACAGGGGCTCACAGGTTCTTTATATGACCGATTACATAGAGATGCTGGTAATGTACTCAGCTGGTGCTCTCGTGTCGTGATTAAACACCAGCTGATGTGGTGAAAATCTGATGAATTGGGAATGAATGGATATGATAATTACTATCTTACTGTAAGTAAGTTTGCAATCCCTGTTATTGAATTATTAATAATTATTGAGATGATGGTGCGATATGAGGTAATGTCACGGACGCTGTTGTTATGTGGCTACAGCGTTGGACGTAGCCACGTGTTCAACGTATTGACATGCAATGTGAGTTTGCAAGTCGGTCACAAACTGTCACTCCAAATCTCCGAGAACAGAAACCACATTGTCTATGTTACTCAAGATGCACAACGGTAAGAATATCGATGTTTGGTTTGAATGTTGTTTAGCACCGCACTAAACATTGGAAGCTTGACCGGACAAACCAGTTATTGATATAATCATTTGCAGAAGCTCGATGTCTTTCATTAACTGCCCGACGAAGGACAGCAGTTGAAAAGACCGAGGGCTTCTGCAAATGATAATGCCCTGAAATATAGCTTTACCGTTATCATAGCTTAAATGGATATCATTTTTAATAAAATACGAACAAGCAACAGTATCGGTTTTGAAGCATTTACTGCCAACAACAAACGACGGAGGTCACTGACACACTTTTTACAAATATGGAAACGTCATAGAACAAAACAGATGGCGTCACTACTGAGAGTGACGATTCGACCTTGACCTTTGCCCATACTACCAGCCGCCATTTTGTTCAATGCTCGACAACTTTAGAGTTCTAGTCGATGTTTTCATTGCTGCATGTTGTAATTTATGGTACAATTGTTAAGGTTGGCACCAGCAAGAAAGTGCTTAATGGCACGGGTACATATGGCGAATGAGTGAGTGAGTGAGTAATTATTTAACGTCACATCGGCAATATTGCAGCCATATCGTGACGAGAACATATTTGACATTAAAAAGGAATATATGTATATTAGAAAACCCTGTCGACGAAGGACAGTAAAACAACTACAATATCACAATTTGAATTAAAACTAGCGTGGAAAGTTAAAACTAATAGCACTATTTGGACAATACAATATAAAAACAGGCTATAGATCGCCAACAACTGAAGGTAGATCACTATACTAGGAACCATTGGGACTTACATTACTTTTGCTACCTGCAAGGAGCCTAGCTGGATTTACACCATCCCTTCAGCCCCTGGCGATTGTAGGATAATATAGCCGAAATTTAAAAGAACAAAAAAACTTTGTACGTGAAAATTGTTTTTGGGACTTACGTACCCTCTTAGGAGGACAATAATTTTACGCTACTTCATCCTCTTTTGAGGATACAGCCACTAACAATCTAAGTTGATAATCTGAACTACCAATTATAAAACCTTATCTATTTACAAAACATATATCAAAGTTCATTTAACAAGTCTATCTCTTTTAAAAAATCAACGATAAAATGATAAGTCCTTTACTGTTTTGATTTTGAAATACGTATCTCTTATGATGGCGAATTCAACACAGTCAAGCAGGACATGCTTGACCGTGGTTCTCTCATCACAAGGGATACAAAACGGAGGATTCTCACCTTTCAATAGGTATGCATGAGTATATCTTGTGTGGCACATTCAGGTTCATACGTAGGATCTGCTGAAGGCAGCGATGGGACAGTCTCTGTCTGGGAGGCCGATGTAGATACACTGGAGATGCCCATTTGAGAGGTCTGGATTTTGTTTGTTAACCCAGGATATGGACGTTTGGCACGACGTTGATGTCATTGGGGGTCTGGAGGTATTGCCACGAGAAGAAACTGCAGTTGAATATGAAATAGCTGAATTGGTTGATACAGTTACCTGCTGTTTAGCTTCAGCATAAGAAATATTGCTGGTGTGTTTGATCTTTTGAATTTTCATATGACGAATGAGTGAAAAATATCGTCAAAATTGAACCTAAGTTAAAACGAGCCGTAGGTGCTTGAACATCAAGAGCTTAGCTCCTTATGACGTCACCTAACAACGGGCATGATAGTGGCCCGTCATCAAGCAATTTGGGGGCATTTTCAAGTTACAGTGGCCCGCTCATTTCTGATAACATGCAGGCGTTTTAATGATAATTCTATCCAACTATAATGAGCAATAATCCACGTTGTCGATGGCCTAGGACTCTGAAGCACTGTTTCAGAAAACGACTTTAAAAGAGTTATGAAACCAAGCGCTTTCTGCTGCCTGAAGAACAAAACCACATAGTCACCAGTCAACGTCCTGAAGCTGCATCTGGTATAAAAAAGTCTCAACTTCAGCATTATTGGCAGACGTATGACGTTCTCGAAAGGGTTGATGTTAAGGCAATATCACCTAACTCATGTCAAATGAAGAAACATTTGACGGCATCAAACCTGCCGAACAAACGACTACATTTCGTCGTGGTTGAAACAGGATGATACTAGAGACTAATAGGGGGTCACCAACATCCATGAAGCACTCAACATCTTAGCGTCATAATTCATCATGTACCAGTGAAAGGGGATGTGGATACCAACCAATCCAAAGAAAGGATAACAACTTCTTTAGAACAGTGAGAACGACGTATCGGTGTAGGGTCTATCACGGTTATCAAGCAAATGATGAATGGAGTGAGGCATATATACAGGTGTGTGGAAGTGTTTATACTGTACAATGGAAATTAGAACTGAAATAGAAGTAGTAATTGTCTATCCATATATTGTTATCTGTCCTTCCTACTTCAAGTTCTATATGCCTCTCAAAGAAGTTACCAATCAATAAAGGTACTTACCCTGTTCAAGTAGATCTCGTTTTAATGCAGTTGGTGTGCCAACCTGTGGTTGATGAACTATTTCGGCCATTCTACTGAATTCTGTGTTCTCTGGCTTTGCACCTCCAAACGAGCACCATAAAACAAGTACCAGTTGCTGAAGGAACATATCAAGTGTTATACATAACAACTGATTAACCGTGTCAATTATACCATATACATGTACATCTACATTAAACACAAACCCGTAAAGACCCGGGTTAGAATTGTTCTTCAGCAAGCCATGCTTGTCGTAAGAGGCGACTAACGGGATCGGGTAGGTAGGCATGCTGACTTGTTCACACACGTGATCGTATCCCAGTTGAGTAGATGGATGTTCATGCTGTTGATCACTGGATTGTCTTATCCAAAATCGATAAATAACGGACCGCCGTCATATAGCTAGAATATTGAAGAGTGCGGCGTAAAACAACAAATAAATAATAAACGTTATACACAAAGGTCATAACATGTAAAGTGTATATCTAGTACGCGAATATACAGCATATAGTGGCTACTGTACTAGTTAAAAAACACAACATATATACACACATACAAAGTCTTAGCACACATACACACACATTCACAAACACACACACACATACGCACAAATATGCACATGTACCCAAACTCATTTACTTTCCACAAATCCTACGCAGAGTTCATATATTGTCAATACCAAATACTTACATAGCATGACCAGAAATTATACAGAATTTTAGGAATATGTTTAATTGGATTTCTAGTATAAACAACCTTGACCAGCTATCAAATGCTTGGTTTCATTCAAGAGAGACAACTCCGTTAATCTTTTTTCATTAGTTTGTGAAGATGTATCCCCCTTTGTTTACTTGCTAGCAGACGACATTTTCAGTGATCCTCAGTATGGATGATTTAGAGAAGAGCAAGTTGATTTTAGAGTATTATAACAATGACATCAGATCAGCGAAAGTGATTTGAAGTAGAACAGGCATCCCTCTGTCCACTGTTTATCCTGAAAAATATTGCAAATGGATATGCATTGAGCACCAGGGAGGCGCAGGTAGGCCCAGAAAATGGAATGTCGGTGACAGGAGGCGGCTTGGTATTCTTGTTTCTAAAAACAAACGAAGGAG
>VKKT01000446.1:96220-112370 GCA_008038995.1 Haliotis laevigata | reverse complement strand
GCTCGTGTACACAAGAGTACGTCTAGAAAAACAAAAACAGTAAGGACTTCAGGCGTACATAGCATTTGATATGTTTACGAGCACAGCATATAAATATACCACATCATAAAAATATACACGGTTCTCAGCTGCTGTTATCGGCTGGTTTCACCTATGATTTATAGTATATCTATTGAACGCTTACACCTTGCTAATAATATTTTTCAATCAGATTTCCTGGCGTCGAATTCGAGTGGGGTCTTCTTTCAAACACAATCGGTATGTAGGTCAGACGATCTCGATTATTGGTTCTCAAAGCCGAACACCACACTTGTTGTCATAAGAATTGATACAGAGCTGTTGACAAAAGTGTTCCTTTGTGCGCACTGTACACACCGTTTAGTTGTCCCTGCTACAAACAAATACCTCCGGTATAAATGTAATAAGTCATCACACAATGCAATGTGTGTAGCAGAGCTACTGAGTACACCGGGCGTGTTTGTAGATATACAGACGGTGACAAAATACTCAATAAACATTTCCTTACATTATTGGTTTGTCAACAATATGCCAGACACTTACATTGCGTGAGGTATTTGCAACACCTTCATATTGGGTTTGTTTAATTTATAACAGTTTAAACAGTAATCTTTGACTTATTTTATGATATCTACATGGGAATGTCTTTGATATTGAGGGTTGACAGCTGTCAAAATCATGATCAGTGCATTACAGAACGGAATCACACTGCATTTGAACTATGACGAGGACAACGTAACTAACCTTTGGGGGAGCCTCCAATATTGAAACACGATACATTAAGAAAGCCAATTTAGTTCAGAATATTTTCCCAATATAGTTACGCCAGTGACTGATATGCAGAACAATAGCCATTGATCTGGTGAAATACAGTAATAGCCGACACCTAGTGACCTGGGCGTTCGGTAAGGACATACTTCATGAATAACCTGCGGTACAAATTAAAAAAAGTTTCCAATAATCTACCTTAGCTATTTATAACAGACTTGTTTTATAAGAACCGTTGAGATTGAAATGCTCGTACACGTTTGAACTCGTGTATGCTATACAAAAGACAAAAGCTCACTGAAATTATAGTACAGCATTTAAGGTGACAATCAGACTTTAAACCGTGCAGATGGCCCATGGCGCTTTAGGTATATGAAGGCTAACTGCTGAAAATAAGTTGAATATAGAACGTCAATGCAAAAGAATACCCTATCCTCAGACACAAATTCCGTTTGGTGTAAAGGGAAAAATAGTTATGAATGGACCGAAAATCTGGTATGCCAGTGGCATATTGTGGCTCTGACATGCTCTGACAGATTAACTATGGTTGTATTGTATGCTGATTGAACAGAGATGGTAATTCAGTGCCATCGTTGGATTCGAACTCACGAAAGCGGGTTTAAGAAGGATTGAGAACGCAAATGTGTTCACATGATTGTGGCACTGTATGAGTATAATATACAACGTCAGTCCACAGAACAACCATTCTACAAAGTCACAATACAACATGGAATACTGTTTGGTAACCACTTGAAACAATCATCTGACAAAACATCTTTAAGTTAGACATGACGGGCGTTGTATACTATTGTCTTCGTTAATGGTGAGGGTGCATTAGCCTAATAACATAATCAAGTGTAAATTCAAAATGTCGATTACACAAATATGACATCCGCAGTTTCGTCACACTTAATTCCTGAGAATAGCCTCCTGCATATTGAATCTGCCCCACAGAATAATCAACTCTGCGACAGCACCAACAGTTCAAATCGATGTTTCTCTTAAATCACGTTGTCGTTCGATTTTACAGAAAGTGCCGTACGGTACCTTAATTGGAATCAATTTTCAGTTGTAAACAGGATGCTGACACTATCTGTATTCCTGAGCCATATCCCGTAAGAAGGTATCATGACTTAACTAAAGTTTGAGGATATTGGTAAGGCACATCTCTTCCTGAAATCTAGTTTGTATTGACGTCCAAGAACTTCCACTCATCATCCGTAGCCGTTTGGTCCACCGCACATCATTTAACCAATCAGACAGCATTTACCCAACCGTTTACCATGATGGGGAGTGACTGATGCTGCAAATTGATATCTGTTATCATGCATATTCTTAACCAATCAGATGCAGCGTTAGAGACAAACATCTGATTATGAAGACCATTCTGTATAAATGCAGTATTGGGAGTAGTAGTCGACATTTAAACGAGAACGCACCAATATCAAGCAGCTGTTTCACTAAGTCACAGGCATCATGGTGAGTCACGTTACTTAGATTGTTGGCTATATGATAAATAAGTTTCTCAAATATTACAGGAAAACGTTCACCTTTACTGGAATATAACGTATATTTAGATAGCTTGACTTGGACACTAAAGCAAAAATGTGTATACTTCTAATTAGCCGATCACAAGATATTTCCATGGCATAATTTTCTTTTAATTATTTTTATAAATGAATGTTCATTTACATTTGAAAATGTACACCATTCTGCGTCGTGAAGGCGACATTATATCATGGATGATTACCGACATGCGTCGACTTCTCTCAACGTTTTGATTAAATTGTGTACATTTATGGAAAGCGGTGCTCGTGTTGTGACAACAGCTCAATACCTTTATTATGATACCCAATCGATTATCACTAATGCCGATTGTCCATGCGTATTAATTGGCACTGATGCCGACGTCTATAACGATGAGGGTGTTTCTATGTTTGATTTTGTTGAGGTTGACGTCCCACTCAGCTATATGCGTCTGTAAATAATTGTGTTTGGACAAGACAATTCAGTGATTAACAACATGAGCATCCATCCATGCAGCTGGCATTCAATGGCATTCATTAACCAAGTCAGCAAGCCTGACCACCCGATACCGTTGGTCAACACTCACGACCAGCACTGGTTACTTGGTTTATTCTACTGCGTAACTCCAGGGTGCTTTCATGTGTAAAATTAAGTTGTAGACAGTGTTGCTGAGTGATTAGTGTGTTCCTGGTGATGCCACACCCATCTTAATCACGTGCACGCCACTGAATAGAACAGCTCTCACGGATCGTGTTAGCGAAAGTAGACACGTGGGAATACTAACGTTTTGAATACGTTGTGAGTTAACAATTTGTGTAGTGTGAGGGTCGACACTCACACAGATAGTGACCACTGACTAGTATAGGAAGAAGGTGATCAAACATGCGGTCAGCAAGGCAGTCACATGTAGGTACATTTCAATTTTTTGCTTATGAAGTTATTACTACAGATTCTTGTGTTTCATTGGAAGGAGATGCAATGTTGTTTAGGAGGAAATTCAACGTTTTATAAGTAGATGGGAGCTGGTATGTGTGTCTTGTCTGGAAATCATATTTTCTTTGTAAGAATGTTTTTGTTAGAAGGATAAAACCAATACTGGATGACCATGTGTACACGTAGGTATGGACAATGACGAAACAGTATCAAGATGTTTAGTTCGGTTTGGTTTTTTTTGTTTGTTTTTGTTGTTGTTTTTTTGTGTTTTCTTTTAGGGTATTGTTTTCATGTTATAAACAAGCTCTTATATCATCGTGGAGGGAACATTAACACGATCACAGAGTCCATTGTTCGCCGAGGTTAAAGGTACCCTTGAGAACTATAGCGAGCAAATGAACAGGACAGATAGACTTGAATAAAAGGACATCCACTTAACGGGTATTTTCAGCTTCATTACTTTGATCTTCTTTTCATATGGGAGGTTGGGTTGCCCAGTGGTTAAGGCGTTCACTCGTCACGCCGAAGACCCGGGTTCGAATCCCCACATGGGCACAATGTGTGAAGCCCATTTGATATTGCTGGAATATTGCTTTGCTTAGAGCGGCGTAAAACAAAACTCAGTCAGTCTGTCGTTGTGGGGGAGGTTAGCCCAGTGGTAAAACGTTCTCCCGCCCAGCTGGACCCAGGAGGTTCGAGTCGATATGAATGTGGAGTGTTTGTCCCAGTTTGATTTCTATCGCCGATACATTGCTGAAACATTTGCATTGCTAAAGTTGGCTGAAATGATGTAACAGTTCGTTGTTATCTGGGAGCAATTAGCTGATCCCATCATGCCTGTCTACAGTCCGTTTGAATACCACGTTGCGGATAATGCCTATTTATGATTCAATTTGGAATCTCAATCAGCTTTTTGGCAAGAATATAACGGTTAAGGCTTTTCTGGCCCGTGCCCACTATCCAAATACCTACACATATGGATTCTCTGACACGGTCTTGATACTATGTACTTTGAGGAATCGTACCCACTTAAACACACAATGATGAATTTCAGTTCTTGAACCACCTGGTGCACCGGCGTGGGAAGATGGACGTGGAGGAGGAAATACCTGACACTAAGGATGCGTCCAGGCCCTTCCTCACCAGAAATACAGGTGAGATTTGGCATGGTTTCTCTATGTACAAGGGTTAACGATATACTCTCTTCCATAAACGTAATTTAGATTTCATCGTCTTCTAAACTTCTCATTGCATGTGGATCTATCATCACATGGTACCTAACAGACATACCAATGGCTATGCCGAACAGCATGTCATCTCAAACATATATTGCCATTTATAGAGACATTGCTTTGTTTTAGTTTTCGTATTTTCCAAATTCTACTTGTTTCATATCATTAATTACTCTGTTCTTTTGTTCTTTGATGGTATCAAGAGAATGTTTAATGGAGGTTGACAAAAATGCCGTTTATCTAATACTGTAGCATCAGTGAGTGAGTTAATATTTAACGTCATATCGGCAATATCTCAGCCATATCGCGACGAAAACAATTTATACAATACAAAATGAAAACATTTTGAAGAGTAAAACCTGTTGACGATGGACAGTAAAAATACTAGAGCATCACATATATGAATATAAAACTAGCATGTAAACTAAAACATGTTAATCAAAGAAAACAATACAATATATAACACGGGCTATAGATCGGCAACAACTGAAGGTAGATCACCATACTAGGAACCATGGGGACTTTCAGTACTTTTGCTACCTGCATGGACCCTAGTTGGATTTACACCTGTGGCATCAGGGATATCTGGTAAAATACAATATGTCAAGCAGTTATAAAGTTCAAATGTCTTTTTGGAAACTTAAATGTTTCCTCGCTATTATGTGTAGGTAACACATCGGCGACAATAACATTAGGGTCCAAAAACTTTGATCATTGGTGATGTATGACATCACTACGTACTCTCGACTGTGATACATTAGTCACCAAGACATGGCATTTTGCTCGATGATATTTAAGAATGATGCAATAACATCCAGCATACAATATAAGTTGTATGCTTCACTCGAGGGTAATACGATCTGATGTATACCTCTTTGTAGCAGTATCACCCAAGCCGGTAGGCGTACATCAGACCGTATTACCCGAGGAGAAGCATACAACGTATTTATCTTACCGCCATGTTAAATGTACAAAATATCATTCTATTATATTTTGGGAATCGATAAGCTCGCTACCGACTACATGACATATATGGCAAATAAAATGGCGTCTGCCTCTCCACTGGATTTTTTAAATCAGTGAAACATATTCTGTCAATCTAAAAACTGCTACACAAACGGTTAATTATGTTTAAGTTGAGTGTGCAAACGATTCAATGTATAAAATAGTTTAACTAAAGCAGTGGAAGTCGGTAAAATAAATGTGTACATAGTGAACTCAAAAAAAGCTAATCGAACGGTTTTCGAACTCAATGCAATGCACGCGTCATATTATGACGTCATACGATTGTTAGCGATGCAGCTTCTCGAGTTTGGCGGTTACCAATACAGAGGGTAATTTTTTTTTCCAGTTGTCACCCTTCTGGGAGAGGTGACACGGGAACTTGTTAAAACGTCATTGACCAATGAATTTAAAGTACTTTACATGAAAGTAAAATAAGAATCTATATTTCTACGAACACTGTTATAACAAACTGTCTTGGGGTCCGGACCATTTGCTGTATATTGCAGTCGAAATGCATATAACTAAATGCGAACTAAAACTGGAAGTATCTTTGAGATCGTTAAAACCGTATCTTTCTGTACGTTTTAGGTGAGGTTGGGATCTACATTGACCCAATCGATGCTAAGGCAGTTAACCCAAAAGAGTTTGGCCTGGAGCACTGCTTCATGATGGCAGTTAGGGACAGCCTGCTGGAGTACCTGTACGAGGTGGACCTGGTGAAGGTGAAGGGTGCCCTTGAACGTAGAGGATTGTTCAAGGGGGTCATCTTGGAGGAAATACGGAAAGGTAGGGCAACATAGAAGATGTGACAGTTACATAGCCAGTTCTTTAAAATCACGGAACTCACTTACAGATTCATGTTCAACCCTTTGATTGTTGAAAAAGAATGAGTCAGAGAGCATGGTTTTGCGCCGCTTTTAACAATATTCCATCAATATCAAGGCGGGGGACTCCAGTAATAGGCTTCTCACATTTTATACATTTTTGCTATCGAGCCCGGGTCGTTTGCGTGACGAGCGAACTCCATTAGGCTACCAAACTCAGGCTCTCGTTTGTGTGTTGTCCGGAATTCATGACATGTAGTCATGACTTATATGAACAGGCAGTGTCTCATGTGTTTGCATCCATGTTTCTGTACACAAGTCAAGTATCTAATGCCAATATATACGTACCTTCATATATACGCACCAACAAGTAGTATTACCATTTACCATTGTCCTTTTCCCTATCAGTATATACAGCATACCAGTCTATATAGTACCTTCCGCTTCCGATCAATCCCCATGTCAAGCGCCTCTCTTAGTGCCAGAATACATGTGGGGTCGAATCCCGGGGCCTTGATTATGTTAATTTATTGGCACCATATCCATAGTCGGCGGTTTCCCTTAGGTGGTAAACGTAAAAACGACCTGCATCGATTAAGGCTTTCATCAAGTCATGTTGACACCCTGTGGGATATATGAAGTACATGTATATATAATGGTGTGTGATACCAACTGGCCCACACACGTTTTAATTCCACTTGAATTGTATTTTCCACACCAGATTTGCATGCATAGAGGCCACTCTTAACCACAGTTCCGAGTGAATCATCCGGTTGGCACTACACAATTGACCACTACTCCCTTTACCAGTGTGAAAAGTCCGACGGCATCCTAAGCGTATTTTAACTTTAAACAAATAATTTGTTTTGTTTGTTCCTTAAAGTCACACTCAACAACAGTTATACTGTATAACGAAACCTGTACACAATGAAACCAGTGATTGATATCATGAGTCACGGTCAACGCCGTCGGGGTACAGTCATATGACCGGCCAAGTTGCAGAGCCTGATGCCCCAATCCGAGTAGGTCGTTGTTTGTTAACTTTCGCCCCGGATGTATATCTTCATATTACTTTCTCTTAAACGTAATTCATTTCGGTTTCCTTAAAGGTATGATCTTGATAGTTACCTTCGACCACCTTGAGGGTATGGAGAGTCTTTGGAGGCTTTGGGAGAAGGACAAATTGTCGGCATTGTTCCAGGAACTGTTCGTCACCAACGACACGCTGAAGCAATGCTGTGTGACTCGACTGACTATTCGCGCCAAAATGTGGGAGGATGAGTATGTGGACTGCAAGGAAGAGATTCTCAACAGGTCCAGTGAGCGAGTCAGCATTGCCAAGTTCCGTGAGTAACACCACATATCCCTTGTGTATTGGTATATCGTTCTTGTTTGATTCAAATGTCGCAAAGAAATATTCCCTTGTTTGTGTAGAGATTCGTTGGTTACATTGTCATGGTCAAAATGTGTGTGAACAGCAGCGTGCCATACGATTACGAACAAACATGGCTGAGATTATACGAACAGCTTCATTATCCCAAAAGAGCACAGTGGGGTCAGAAAGGAATGTTGGGTTGCAAGGATCAATCCTTGGTTACGAAAATGTACGTTGAAGAGGTACAGACTTACCATCACAACCTCTCATGTGCTGGATTGAATACAGAAAAGCTTACGGCTCTCTACCTCACGAATGGATTTTGAGGTCACTTGAGGTGCAATCGCAAGGGTTGTCCTCAAAACCTACTTCCATTAGAAGAAGAAGAGTTCAGAGTGATTCGTTAGACCTGGGTACTTTTCTGTCTGTCCCTAAATAAGTGTCAATCAAGCGAAGTGCCATATCTAATCGACACATTTTCACTAGGGATGGCTCTCTGACCGACCGACTGATTCAATTTTTCGTGCAGTGTGTTGAGGAGAAGAGTCATAGAAAATGACATTTACACAATTCACTGGACTTACAGCCTATTTACAGCCTCAGACATATCCATTGTTCTCGGTGTCCTTGGTTTGGTAATTTGGTCTGATCTCTTGGCTGGGTTCTCCACCGGAAGCACAACCCTTCTGACACACTTGGTAATTCCGAAGGCTGAAGTGTTTGGGAGTCTTCACATTCTCCGGAAAGTTTTTGTTGGGTTCAACTAGGCAGCATTTCTTGAGTAATGTCCGATTCACTGCCAGGACCACCCAAACTCTCTCTGCTGCACTTTTTTCTAATCGTAGAATGTAATGATAGTGGAATACGTATTGACTGGCTTAATGCAGGCCTGTGTGTGTTTTTTAAGTCCTATCATGTTCTTCTAATTGCTTCTCTTTTCACTGTCTTGGGGTCATAATATGCAGAAAATGCTAGCATTATATCGTGACGTGTTTAGTCGGATACAGTTAAGTTTTCTGCAGTCTATGTCTCCCTGATACTTGTAACTATTCTAAGTCAATATATATTTGCCCAAAGTACAACGTCTACCCAATGCCAGCCAAACCAATATATTATTTAAACCGGTGTTGGGGTATGAATGGCATCTGTTACATCAAGGTAACTGTATTATGATGGCATTTCGTTCCAGCTAATGACATACGAATCCTGAAAGAGATCCGGGATTGCCAGAAACAGCTTGGCGAGGACACCACGAGGATGAGGGACATGGAGAACGATTTCGAGCTGAATCTGGACGACTTCATGATCTGCGTGAAACGCATCCTGCCAGATGATGTTGCTGTAATCCACTCACTTGGTGACTTCCGCAACTCTGTCACAGTAGCTAAGGGCATCCGGAAAACTGGATTTGAATCCATCGATATATATCTTGATACTCTTGATGTCATTGAAGAGATCTTTGATAACTTGGAGAGGGTTTTCTGCTACCGGCTTTCCCAAATTCACGGAGTGTGCCAGACGGAGGAACAGAAAGACAAAGTGGAGATGATCAAGGCAAGCAGGAAGGATATGGAAGAACTCCTTAAACCAGACCACAGTCTTCTCAAAGTTCGGTTCAAAGAATGGGAATTTAAGATTAATCAGCGTGAAAAGAAATTATTTGTAGGGCTAATTAGTTTGATACCAATAGCACTGGAGAAGGTCATTGATATAGATCATTATATCGATGAGTTCATTACCGCTTTCCCGGAACAGATCGCATAGTGGATTGAAACAAACATTGTCGTATCTGTCCGAAGGTGTCAGAAGAAGACATATCGGTTTGCCGACGTAATGGCATCCACTCTCCCCATTATGTAAATTGATCACAGATTTTAATATCCCCAGTTGCAACTTTAAGTCACTCCTTCCAAATACATATAATGCAATTGAGTACATGTCCATTTATATGTTAATGCGAGCTTAGATAGGCGTTTTAAATCTTGGTGTATGTATTTACTTTTGAGAACATGTGTACATGTGTATGTAAACAAATTTATCTTACCTCGCATATAAGAGACATAAACTTCTGATTGGATGAGCGCTCTATTATTTTCAATGTACCCCGCTTACAAGCGAGTAGCATTTTCCATGTTACACGCTGGGAATGCCAAACTGTGGAAATTCATTTGTTACTTAGTGTTAGTAATTCTTTATCTCAAATAACTGAGTCACGTATGAAGTACGGAAATTACCGATGTTTTGCAAATTCAAATCGCTGGAAGGAAGATAACTCTAAATTTGGTTTTCTTGTCATTTGCTAGATTCAATGTCATCTCAAAACCTAGTATTAGCTAATTGCCTAACTCTGGTACACGTTCTAATGATCGTGCTTTAAACAGTTCAAAATTAACATTGAGGTGTTCGATAAGATAAATACGTTGTTCACTGGTCCCTCGGGGCCCATGGGTTGATGTCCACTCTATGTGTGTTTATGAAAACCTCACCCTTCGGGCTCAGACAACAAAGACAAACACAGAGGGTACATCGTGGTCCCCATCGTGACCAGTGAACAACGTATACTGTGAACCTCCAGTAACTTTCACGCTATCGAATTGTCTGTGTGTTCCATCAAAACAGGGGGCGGTGGGGTAGCCTAGTGATTACAGCGTCCGCTCGTCACGCCGAAGACCCGGGTTCTAAACCCCACATGGGCACAATGTGTGAAGCCCATTTCTGGTGTCCCCCTCCGTGATATTGCTGGAATAGTGCTAAAAGCGGCGTAAAAACATACTCACTCACTCAATCAATCAAAACAGTGGAAATTATCATCTCTGAAGGGAAACGCTATATTGGATAGATACGGTTTTTAGCATAAGGGAGGTCGAATCTCCCAGTATGCAAAAACTTCTTTGGTAGTCATATATGTATTTAGTTACCGTTATTTGCATTATGTGTATTGACTACGTAGCTGTAGCCGTCACACGGGAATGTGCCAACAGGCATGCCCACATCCAAACGTTTGTTTTACACATACTGCTATCTCTCATTCTTCAATATCAATTCCATTCCGTCCATCTATATGCTAATGTGCTATGTATGCTACATGCTCATACGCTATGATGTCTGTTATTAAATCATGCGCAAAAACATTGATTTTGGTTTCTTTCAGGCGGGAAATGAACGCCATTGTGCTCACTTCCTTTGCAGGATGATCTGGTGTTTGTTCAATCGATACAGAAACGATGGAGAGAATGTTTTCCCTACTAAACAGTGAAGAACAAGTAGATGCATGGCTATCTTTATTTACGTAGCTGTATAACACAGTAGACAGCTAATTACAAGCTTCATATATATATATATATATATATAAAACATGTACAAGAAGCAGTCTGCTTATCCCAAGCTTCAGCTGCGAACCAACAGTAGCTCCAGATATCATCAGATATTCCCATAACGTCATGAAGGACGTGCAAACAGCATTTTACCAACTTCATATAAGGTAGACCTGGGAGAAAGCTTATGACGTGCCATGTACGACACAATGCAGATCATATCTGTGTGTATTGAGATGCAAGGCCATGCGATGCATAGGTCATAGTATACATGCGTGATACTAACACATGCCTGAGGTTCACTAGATGTGCATAGCGTCTGCTTGTCAGTTGTGGGTTTGCCAAATACACAGTTTCTAATTTGAGCTATATAAAGGACAGATGTAAACAACATGGTGTTCAGATTATTAGTATCTCACATGTAATCCTCCTCATCATAATCAATACATAATCCTCTGCAGACTTTATGAATTCCTAAAAGATTATATCCACTTCGAAATATCAAACGAGCTTTTCTGCGCGACAAGTTATAAATATTTAACAAAAAGTTCTCAATTTCGACGTACATGCCGAATAAGATACATGAGAGTGTTTGCAAACCACAAAAAATTACGCTCGTTGTGTAAAAAGGTTTAAAATAAATAACAATCAAAAACTTCTTGTAAGATTCGGGTTGAAACGAAACCTAAAACACTGAATTACGATCATCCTTTAATGATATAAGACGAGTAATTATATAGTTACAAAACATAATTATAGCTATTGTATACAAACCACAGCAAGGCTCATATGAGACAGCCATCCCTACGAACGAGGAGGAACTATATTGTGGCATGGATGTACTGTAATAAAAAGAAGATTTGTTCCAAAACGATTTGGTAACCTGACTTTATATAATGTAAAGTGTTGCTTCATGCTCTGATAACATGCCAGCGTACAAAGATTTCGCCGCTGCCTACTTTGGGGGCGTCATTCAAGGAGCGCAGTACGTAAAGCAGCTTTCTGTGTTCGGTTCAATGTATCTGATGAGGTAAACGGGTCTGTAGAGTCTATTCATAGAACGTATGTGTAATTGTTTACATTGGCAGAAACTTCACTTTTGTGACTTTCTCTTGTTCCAGAGTGATGCTTTAATTAATATTTGTAATTATTTGGTCTTGTTTTAGCGTTTCAAGCTGAAAAAGGAACATCTGTGCGATGAAAACAAGTTAGGTGTTCGGTTATTGGATTAGACTCTCAGCTACAGTGTCCTTTACTGTCATTAGAAATCTGTAGTCAGTCATTAGAATCAACATGCATCCAGACGGAGTCTACTAATGCCTACAGGGAATAACGCCTACAGTCTTATATAGACAACTTTACACAAAATGGTTACTTCCACAACACACTACTTCTCTGGAGGAAGGTTCAGAACATCGGCTTCAGTGAAGCCTATCAGCAGGATCCAGAGATTCATTGATGGATAAGAAGAGCAGCAGCACTTCCCCTCCTCCCAGTAGCCATGGTCCAAGACGCTTGGATTGAGATTATGGACGATGCCCCTGACATTCGACAGAAAGATGAGTTCCATGACGTGACCAGCACCTGGCTTGACGATCATGCCAAGTTTCGTGCTGGATTGTGGAATCACCCGAGGGTGGCCCGAGGGATCTCTCGAGGGATGGCATTCACACCTGGGTTTGATTCCCCACATGGGTTCTATTCAATTTGTCCCCTCGCCGTGATATTGCTGGAATATTGCTAAAAGCGGCCTAAAACCATACTCACTCACGCTTATCTGAATTTGTTTACGAACACACGAGTTGGTGGTCTTTAACTTTAATTCACACGCACCACCAGTATACATCCTAAATCCCAAACAGTTTCATGTAAAGTATACAAACCACTTAAACACATCGCAAGCTTGCGTCAGATCTTCCAGAATTAGTTTTATAAGAAACACTGACTGAGAAACAAAGGACGCTCTTATACACTACAATACCTTGTTGGCCAATATCTCCCTTTCGTTCGAGAGGTATACACGGACGGTGTTTACGAAGAGATTTCATAACCCAACAGTAACCGTCAATAACAATATCCTGTGTGCGTGTAGTTTGGAGTACTCCGCTACGTAACCACAGTAAAGGCCCTGGAGAAGGACTCAATGCACATTCCTATTACTGTAAGTGCTGTTTAAAAGCTACCTTAGCTCTCTTAATTCTGAAGATATTGTCTTTCCATACACTCATACAGCACTGCAAGTGTTATTACGTTCACGAAACTGCCTTTTCGAAATGTTTCGTGGTGTGCATATACCATATCATGACTCATTCAGAAAAGGTGTGACACATGAATGTCTTTCAGGAAATCGTTTACGTGTTATAAACAAGCTCTTATGTCATCGTGGAGGGAACATTAACACGATCACTGGGTCCATTGTTCGCTGAGGTTAAAGGTACCCTTGAGAACTATAGCGAGCAAATGAACAGGACAGATAGACTTTAATAAAAGGACATCCACTTAACGGGTATTTTCATCTACGTGGTAAGTGGTAAGGCGTTCGCTCGTCAAGCCGAAGACTCGGGTTCGATTCCTCACATGGGTACAATGTGTGAAGCCCATTCTGGTGTCCCCCGCCGTGATATTGCTGGAATATTGCTAAAAGCGGCGTAAAACCAAACTCACTCACTCACTCTTCTTTCCATATGTTCCACAATAAAATGGTGTTGAGAGGAGATAGATTTCACAGATCGTGCATCTGCAACAAGGTGAACCATCATGTGTTGTAAGCATAGATATACAGAAAACACCTCTCCTGTGCATGACAAGTGATAATTATATGGTAGGAAAATTACTGCTTCACATAAATAAATATTTCAGCAAGGCTCAAGTTTTGATTAAACATGAATTCATTTTACTAAGATGAAGGAACTTGTGATGTGCATCTGAGTGATTCAAGGATGGAATGGACTTCGGGTCCAGCCCTTGATTCGATATTTCGTATACGTACACGTCCTTTGTCGCTCGATACCATTAAGTTCTAATGCAGTTTTTAAATAACAAAAACTAAAAACATTCGCGCTAAAGGCAGCACACTAATAAACAATTTCTTATTAAAACAAGGCACTCTGAAAGGGACATTTAGGCCTCACAAAAAAAAAATTGATGTCCGTTGTTGGCGTTCTCTGTCGTGATATGCCAGGAATAACACAATTCGGCTTAAGCGTAGGTTAGTTATATATGAAAGAAGAGTTGATGCAAGGCAGAAACTTGCGAGCGACAGTAAGCAATACGAGAATGCACAAGTGCACACAAAGTTTGGGAACAGTGGACTATCCTTCTCTGACTGTGACAAGTCATCATGTCCTGTCATACTGCAAGCGGTGCCTCTTATTGTCTAGAGCAACATGAATATGTGCACAGCGCCCACGAGCCGGAGAGTGTTCGGTAGAGTTAAGGGCGACAACTCGCGTTGCTCTGTGGGACGTAGACATAGCATATTGAGACCCCCTGGTACTCGCTACGAGTCCGTATTGTAACGGGTCGTTTCTTATACTTCACACGCGAATGACATAAAATCACATTTTCAGGTCACCGAGTCTCATTCACGAGAGATTAAACATAATAATACAGAGAAAGACAATATTTTAGATTGCACAGACACAATTGATGCTATACATCAATTGTTCATAGTTTACCTTCAGGAGGAGAGTTTCTATCTACCATGAAGCACACAACATGTTGTTACTCCGAAGAAATATGAAGTATTATCCTTGTGTTAAGTTGATGATTTGTAATACGAAATATTTGGAGTATATTTTCGTTGATACAAATATTGTTTGACTTTTATATCAATAGCTTTCTGGATTCAAACATGCCTTTATCGAGTACTCTCGGGGACTGGGCTGATGAAAGTCTTGATAATAGCCTTAGTCTTGTGCCCTGGTTGCACAGCAGGCTAAAACCTCAGACAAATGACGTTTCAAAGGTTAACTGTACCAAATTCGGAGACTTTCATGACCACTGCCGTTCTTCCCAAGTCAGGCTGATACGATGTGAAGAAGATAAATAGGGTTTTAGGAGTCGTTAGACCAACCGCACTCATTTATCATAAATAAACATCATGCAAGTTTGACACATCTTGTACACATCTGGTGCAATTGTGTCTATCTTAACATTGTAACACATATAGAGACTCTGAGAGTGTATCATCGTATGGCATTTTGACAATCGCTGGATTGTCTGGTTCAGACCCGATTTGTTTACAAATAACATCATACAGCTGTAATACTGCCGAAACAAATATCTGCTCGTGATACAGTCAGACCTGTACAATCGACTCTACTTTCGGCAGAGATTTCTTATGAATGTGGAAGGATTTTGTCGCTTCTATTTGGAATGGGACTCGACCCCCAAAATACCAAACTCTGTACAGGAAAGTGTATTTTCAATGTCATATCTAACATACAAGAGAGCAAGATATATGAAATATACAAGAGAGTGTCTATTTTTTAAGGAAAACGTTAAATGCTTTTGTTTCTCTTATAACGTTATACTTACAACTTTACGTGATAAAAGAATGAGTTATGGCTCTTCGGTAACTCTAACTTGCAAGGATGTAACAAATCGTCTTTATTGATCTTTTTTAGGCGTCATAGGCTGTCACTCAGTAAACCTGGACCGGGCTTTGTCTACTTAGATGCGACTCTCTGAAACTGCATCAGACCGCTCACTGTCCCTAATTCCATTATAGATTTGGAATATATCACCTACACAGAGACTACTACGTGATTGTCTGTCAGACGCTATTTATCTTACAACGAGCTTTTTTCAAACAAACATTGTTTATGCTGATTGAAAGATAAACAGCACATGACTGACAAGAGTGCAGAGTCTTACACACCCCGCAATCACACCATTACAGCTTACCATAGAAACAGACATACATTAATTCGACTGAAGCACGCGTACGAGAAACATAGCAACGAATTGTAGTCAGGAAAGACGTCCTTCATATGACCTTAGGCCTTCACCATGGAGCAGCCAAACCCGGACATGAAAGTAGATACATATACGTTTGATACACGTTATCACTAATGCCTATAATAAATTCGAATATAAATATAGTTGCAGGCAACGATGAGGTCTCCTTGGCTTTACTTTCTATCTATTGTA
>VKKT01000446.1:0-10031 GCA_008038995.1 Haliotis laevigata | reverse complement strand
TGGGGTGTCCACCAGTGGTTGTTTCTTGAACGCTTTCAAGCTAAGTTTTGTAAATTTGCTTTGGGTGTTGGCTCCAAATCTACCAGTGTTGCTGTTTTTGGCGAATGTGACCGTTATGGTATTTACGTAGACACATATGACAGATGTATAAGATACTGGTTCAGACTTCTTAATATGTCTCAAAACAGGTACCCCAAACAGTGTTATAGTATGTTAATGGGTTTAGATGCAGCTGGTGGGGAAACTTGGGTTACTCATATTAAGCATCTATTGTATTTTCTAGGTTTTGGAATAGTTTGGCAATGCCAAGGTGTTGGTGATGTGGGGTGCTTTATAAACGAATTTACGCTTAGGGTTAAAGATTGTTTTACACAAACATGTTATTCGTAGGTGTCAAACTGTTCCAAACTAAACTTTTATGTAGAGTTCAAAGCGTCCCTCCTTCCCGATCTATATCTAAGCAGTTTACCTTGTTCAGTGAGTGAGTTTAATTTTACGCCGCACTCAGCAATATCCCAGCTATATAGCGGCTTACCTTGTTCAGAAGTGGCGAACTCGATATAATGCAAAATACAGGAAGGAGGGAGGGTATGGACAAAAACATCCGTTTTTGACCACTATGTAATTTAAATGCTATTGAAAATGAAATTCATGTTATTTTTGTGTGTCCTGTTTATCATGATATACGTCTTAAATATCTTCCTTACTTACACGTGGGCACTATCAGTCACAGAGAGACTCTTGTAAGAATGTTACAGTCCTCTGATGTCTTACTGTTAAAAAACCTGGCAAATTTGGTGAAAGACGCTGTCAGTCTACGATCGTCATATCTTTGAAATTTAGGAAATGCAGCACCAATTGTAAATATTTGCATGTAATATGTACGTGGGCCTGAGACCTTATTACTGAAATAAATGAATTAATGAATGGAAATCTAGATTCTCTCATGTAACCAAAAGACTACAAGAACTTTTTCAGGAATCATGATGCTGATCACTGGATTGTCTGGTCCAGAGACGATTTTCTACAGACCGCCGCCATACAGGAGGAAGATTGCGTTAAACAACTAAACCAAACCTTCAGGAGGTTCCAAAGGAATGCCATCTAGAGATTGGTTTAGCATCTTGTCGTACGATCACGAACTACACGCAACAAACGACATCTAGTGGCTGCCTTATCTTAATTGAAGAAGATATATATTAAGATAACTGCTGAGTTATTTCTTCCTCGTGCATGGTAACTTAGATAAGTTGGCTCAAAAATAATTTTTATGGTACTGAAATACGAGTTCAGTCATTTCCACGTATAGGTGGTGGAGAATGGAGACATCACAGCAGATAATATTTGTAGGACCTACCTATGCATTCCTGTAAGGTACACACTCGTGAACTTAAATGTAAATCAAATGTGTTTTCCGTCTACTTGTCTGACGGAGAATACCTTTTCTTAAGTAATCAATACCAGATATATCTTAATGCAAGTGGTCAAAGACGTGTCAAAGATACTTAAATAGAAATATAACATTGGTTATTGTAATCAATTGTATTTCTCATTATTATACACAAATCAAAATACAATTGGAAATAAATGTTATCTTTGTCATTAGTGTCACGCTGGGTAATAATTAATAAGTGCACGATTCATGTTCCAATTCATGTTTTACAAATATCAAAATTCAATATTTAATGTTTATTCAGTATGCAAGGCACAATCTCACAGAGAAAATATTCAGATTTCTTATCCATAAGTGAAGACGAACAGAAGTTTTTTAATTTATACACAATTCGTTTGTGAATGAAAAACCATAAATAGCATGAAACAAGACCACTCATTTAGACCTACACTTGACGACGGCTCAGGCTACCAGTGTTGTATTAAGGGTAGAGTACTGTGAGGGACACTTGACGACGGCTCAGGCTACCAGTGTTGTATTAAGGGTAGAGTACTGTGAGGGACATCATTGCCGTCACACGTATGTCAGCTCACAAAAATAAATTTACCTGTTGAAACTACGCAATTGCTAGATCTGCGAAATTTGGCTAAATTGTGTCAAACTTTGGTGTATTTTAATTATTTCCCAATGCCATCAACAAGTACCGATTTTGATATGTGATGTATAGCGTATGGCCGTTTGAAAAATAATATAATATGTTCAACATCGAAAGTATTTATCTTCTGTCCAATTAGGGAACTCTTTTGCATGGTCAAAAAAGAAGGTTGTTATTTAATATGTTGTTAAATCACCTGGATAGCTATTCGTATCACACTTCCATCTCCGGAGTTCATCTGTAACAAAAAGAAAACATGACGAATCACTTCACAGCATCGCTTAAAGACATGTTTTACTTTAATGACACGATTCTATTTAACGCAAGGGCATTTATTCACTGGCACCTGATATTCGTACATGCCACTGCTACCAACGGCAACAACGCAGTGACACAAATATCTCCCTGACACGTGGTCACAAAACGCTCGGAAACAAACACTTAAACAGTCAACCCTATTGTTGATACAAAAAGGCAAAGATGTATCCGTAATTCACATTAATTATTGCATTAATTGCTCGAGACACCACTGAAATCTTTTTAAGACTGTATAAAATGGACGTGTAGCAATTTGATCGAGCACGAGAAGCCATAAATAACAAAATCATTGTCTTTCAGTTGTCCGTCACGGGGTCTTGTCTTGGTAGATGGCTTGTTTGTATTAAGACACACCTATGTTCACGTGTAATACAGGCATTTGTTGTAGTTTACGTGTATGTCAAGGGTGGTGGGACGAGAAATGATTGCAATATAATGGTGCCACACTTCCCAACACCACCTCACTAGTAACACGTGATGTGATAGCATGTTCAGACAATGGGCGTGGCATCGATATCAGCTATCGGCATTTCAACATGTGGTACGATTGTTGGCCATGGACATGTCTAACGAATAGTCACACAGCCGTACCCATAATATTTGTGTTCAACTGCCTGTGCCAACAGTTTATTCCAGAGGCACGCAATAATAAGGTGCACATTTGTGTTTTAAAGTACGAATACACGCAAGACACACATGAACAGTTTAAAAAGCTACATGTTCTGATTACGATGAAGGCAGTTTTCATTTCACGACTGTGTCTGCATGAGAAATGTAACCCTCACCTCAACCCTCAACAAAGAGCTCGTGATTTGATCTCGGTTTGATGTTCAAGTATTCGAAATGGACAAACAGAATAGAAACATCAAAGGTAACAAATAACACAAATTTAGCCACGTGTAGCCACGATGGTAAATACCGAACTTTTAGAGCATCTACGAGGCGTGGAATCAACCAGAAAACGGGTGACAATCAGTCTGCAGCTAGACAGAAACATTTTCAAACAGGTCTTTCATTATGTCACATTTAGAAATAGATGCCAAACGTGTAAAGTGATTAGGGGTGCCCAGGGCGTTCATGATAAAAATAGTTTTATTGAAAGGTTGGTTAATTTAACGCCACACTCAGCAATATTCAGGCGGTCTGTAAATAATCGAGTCTGGACCAGACAACCCAGTGGTCAACCCCATCAGCATCGAGCCGGACCACCCGATCCCGTTAATCGCCTTTGACCACAAGCATGGGTTGTGGAAGACGAATTCTAACCCAGTTCTTCACGGGGAATTATTGAAAGGAGTAGGGCTATTTACTTATTCATCAGCTACATTGACTGCTCAAGCAGCAGATGTTGATATAGAATCCAAACACGTCCGGGAAAACAAAAACGAAAAGGCAAGAATATGACGACATCGATTTGTCATGTAGGTCACATTAAATAATTGAAGACGGAAATTACTAGTATTTTGTACAAATTACAGCAAACGATGGATCCGGATTATTGTAGATATTATCTACCTGATGAGTAACAGACGTGTAACGGCGACGTTGTGTAATTCTAATACACTCATGTGGGCTGGCACAGAATTTGACAAATTTGGAAACACAATATTTTACTAGTATGTAAACTTAAATCTATTGGAACGCTAATGTGTTTTATTCATTGGAAGCCTTCTTGAGATTTTGGCAATGCTTTGTGAAGAGATACAGTTTTTCTTACGTACAACCACGATTGTCGTCTTCGAATATAGTACTTTTGTCTTGAATATTTGGTTTTACCTACCATCAAAATATTCATCCAAAATCGTTTTAAAATAGATTACCAGCGATTTATTACAATTGTAGAAAATGTATTTTCTTTATAAGAAGCGAGCGACACATTAGATGCTTAATGTGTTGTTGACATATCTATAGTTCAACAGGCAAACCTCCTTGGTCCATATCTTATATGATATAAGAGTAGGGCGGCTCTTAAGTTATGACTAACTACTCAAAACTCTGAGGTGAGGTATGCAGTGCGTTTTAACGATATATTACATTTTGTGGACCAACTATGAGAAGCATTATGTTCTAAAACAACATATTAAAACTGCTCCGAGACCGTTAAGTACTCTCAAGAAGCAGGTGTTACAGACGTTAGTGAATGATATTGTCGTTACCTCACCATTACACTTCTTCTCAGATGAACTTTAACGGCCATCATACTGACAACCACACACACATACTCCTCCACACAACCCGTGACGGTGAGGTTCATATTGTCCAGTCCTATTCAGTTACCTACATTTAGCTTCAACAGCTGAGCCAGTGTCTGTGAGGAAGCTTACGCTAGTTCGTTTGTTTAACAAGCCATCTGGTTCTCCCATTGCAGGGACATGTAGACTGGATAATTTCTTGTAGGCCATTGTAAATGTCTTACATAAACCCTACTGGAGACATGAACCACTGTAAGTCCTGGGTGAAGTTATCTTTATAGTAGATATTGTGTTAGTGCCTGTGTGTCAAGTTATCAGTTGTACTGGGTACTCGTCGCCCATAACTCCATTGACAAGATGTGTAGCTGTGATGGAATGATCTAGAAAGAAACATTTGTATCAGGACAGTGCTAGTGAATATTTGGCATTTCACCTAGGCAAATGTTAACCCTATGTTTCGTAGACAGTGCGCCTAACCGAGCATATATTTTAGTTAAGTACCCTTCTTGTTCACCTTCGTGATCATGTGTCAAGGTATACCTGTTGTGTTCCACTTGAAGAAAATCTCGCCACTGTTTATCTATTCAGTAAGGGCCTTTTTCGTACGTAGTTCCCGAAGTGTATTGAGACATGAATACAATACGCTTCGGATTCACCTAAAATAATTTACTTGTTTACACTTAGAGACCTTAACAATTCCGTGACGGGGCGGCAAATCCGATATCATTCTCATCCTTCATCAATCAGTTTACAAAATATATTTTGTGAATATACCCAAATATGGTTACCCAAATATGATTAAAGTCCAACTGTTTTTCACCAAAGAACTCAAGCTCAAAAGCTGATGGATCAGGGTTAAAACATTGAAAGTCATAGACACGCCTAATGAATGCTTTGTTGTTGACATATGGAAGGCATTTCCAAATGTAACGCATCCATCACTGAAAAGATATATGATGAAATCGCCCTATTTCCTTTTTGTATTATATGGTGCCTTGGGGCTTTGGGGGGCAACAAAGCTAACACCTGGTATCATCAGAACCTCACAGTGATTCATAGACAGAAGCTAAATCATATAGTCGGAATCATCCAGTACATTTCTTGGAATTATGCCAATTATTTCGTTGTACATATTTCGACTTTCGTGAACTTCATGACAAATAGATGATGATACACAGGGGACTTGACACTCTTCCAGTTACAATGATTATCCTTTTGCATTACAGATACCGGTCCTGTCTAGAATACCGTGTCAGTAGTATTGTAGTGACATAGTTGACACCTGGTACATTCTTTACATTGTTACCGCAAAAGGGACCTTTCCAAAAAGAGATTGTATAGTGGTACGGATCCATCTTAATTACCCACATGGGAAGGAGAACACAGGTTAATATTTTTTTCCTGTAAGTCCCTAGGGAGGTTACATCTTTTGGTGAACGTTGATTGTCTGTTTCAGAAAATTAAGCAGCCAATCAATGCATAGGGATATGGGGATTCCAGACATCGCGGGTTTCCTTATACAGAATGCTGTTTTCATTTCAGCGTTTTTTAGTTCTAAAACAGATATGGGTAATAAAAACACTAACCAGCTCGTGACGGGGAATGACAAATTATATTTCCTTGGTTATAGTAGCCATGTAATTAATATAACTCGGGAAATATGTTCTGCCATTCCCCGTCACTCATTATATTGTCTGAATCATTTCAAAATTCAGCATCAAGACAATCAGAGAAATATCAGTTCTATTGTGACTTCGTCACGCATCGTTCCTATAATCAGTTGCTTAGGTGTAGTGAAATGGATAAAGACAATACGAATCGGGAATCGGTTTGTCTTGAATTATGAGGATATGAAGTGTTAAATATTACCCATTTTCCTTTTACCAAACATTTATCCCAGTAATGTTCAGATACAACTATTCCCTGTTATTTTGTGGTTTTTAATTCAATGTCCCTCTAAGTCAGTTGACGTCGGTATTAACAAAGTTGCGTCTTTTTGTCATACGGGCCATAGGAGTATGTGAATGTTGTTTCAACGGGTTTATATCTAGGTATGTTGTTACACGGACTATTTCAGCTGTCATCCTAGTCATACCATCTCGGCATTCTAAGCCACATTTGTGTGACTCGAACTGAACTTTTACAGTTTTCACAAGCTTATGGACTTGACTTACTTGTTAGATGATGTATCTAACACGATCACCTGACAGGCTGAATGACGTAGTGATGGAAGTTACTTCATATTGACTGTCATCACACACACATTTTAAAAGGTTAAATAATCCTCATGCCACTTTAGCGGTGCGATGCGTTTCATTCTGGCTCACTAGATCGACAGTAGAAAGCCAGGTGCCCTCAATCAATAATAATGGTTTGGGGCTTTATCTCGGAAATATTGACATTATCGTGAAGTTTGGAATTCGAGAAATAGAAAACAATGCAGTATAGCAGAGAAAACGAAAAGCTTCCAAAGTATATTCATGTGCCAGGAATTAACACAGTACGGAGGACCATTGCGTTGTATAGTGGATAGAGCTTCTCCCAGGTGAGACTAACGTCTGTGATTCGATCCCAATGCCAAATTCCTTGCGCTAGCAATTAAAGGGGATAAAAGTAGGGTTTGAAACCTCGGAGTCATTATACCGCACCGCAGTGTGGTATCCGTGTTATGTGGTATCTCAGATCTGAATTAAGCGCTACATACGTGGAGTAATCTTGAAAGCAATGTTAAACCAGATTTCACCTCACCTCTCAATATGCAAGGTGTTGACGTCGACTGTGGACAGGATGTTGCATGTCAAAGACAGTATGAATAGTTTTATCGTTCAGCTGCATTGGCTGTGCTGTGTGTCTGCATAGCGATTCAACTTCTGAGAAAAACAATTGACGGATGCTGCTGCACTCCCACGATGTCTGTTTTTTTACGATTTGTAAAACAATCTCTAAACAACACTGGCAGAGATAATGACTGTTACATGTTTTGGAAGGTAGGGTAATAGGAAAAGTGTTCAGAAGGCGCAGTCTCACACGTTTCTTACACAGAACAGTGATCAAATTATGTCTGAAGTGTTTACCTGTAACATGAATAGCAGACACTGACGTTCATAGAGAGAAGCAGGGAACAAACATCAGCCCTGAGTGGACGATCCTTGTCTTCATTTTCTTCGTTTCACAATATACTGTCAGCAATAACATGCTGTTTTTAACGTGCGTTTCGTTTGTTGTTGTGCCTATTAGCTACATATCAAAATAAGATTTGTATCCCACATAACTTTTGTCAGTGATGAAATGTAACTCATCGTCTACCATTAAACATTTTCTAGTTAGGTCTTGACCCCGATTTAGCAGGTATTGCGCAATTCGTATGATGCTCTACACAATCTTCATCGAATAAGCATGCTCGATTATACTTAAAAACTGCGAACTATATACATCAAAGAATTGAGCTGTTTGGCAATTGTCAGAAAGCTGGTTTTGGGAAATGCAGGTGAAGTACAGGAGTAATTACTGACTAGTTACACTATGTCATTCAGTACTTCATTCTTAAACAGTTCATAAGGTGAGAGTTTGTATGAGGTGTTGATTGTCAAAGGAAACTTTGGAATTACAGCGATGGATGTGAGAAGAAGAGTTGATAGGAACCCAGTTAGATGAAACCGGATAAGCGCGAACGTGGTGCGATCACGGTACACACGAGGAATATAATTGCCTTAATTACTGATGATGACCAGTTTGATCCTTTCGGTGACCCACGTCCACACCAATCATATCAACTTAAAACAAAACCACAAGACCACAAGATAGTACAACTCCATTCGGAAGTTTCGAAGGAAGGCCATTCAGATAATATATTAAGATAGCAGCTGTGTTATGTCCTCTTCGTGCACCGCAACCAAGATGTTAATATCTATCATATGTGTTTAAATCACTTGTGTCATGGAGAATACCTTTCCTTGAATAACCAATACTAGATATACCTAATGCAAGTGGTCGAAGACCTGCCACGGATAGACACGTGTATATCAAAATAGAACATAATATCTGTGTCATTTGAGTCACACTTGGTAAAATTAAGTACACGATATATGCTCTGATTCATTTTTTTTCAAATAGCAATTATTTATAATAAAAAATGATTTTTTTTATTAAGTATGCAAGACACAATCTCACAGAGAAAACATTCAGATTTCTTACAGAAATTATTTAGTCTATACACAATTGGCTTGTGAAAGAAAAAACATATTCGAAAAATTACAGACACTTGACAACTAAAGTTAAAGCAATCAGTGCTGTATGACGTTGTGAGTACTGTGCAGGACATCCTGCAGTCTCAAGAATTGAGCAAAAATTTAAACTTGGAAAGGTATCTTTACATGCCGAAAGTACGCGAATGCCAGAAATGTGGCTAAATTGTGTGAAATAGAGCTATAAACGGAAAGTCTACAGATGAAAGCCACTAGGATGATGATTCTTCTGCTTGTATACTCCAAACGAGAGCGGATTTGACCCTGAAATTTACTTGGGAAAAAGAAGTGATATTTTTTATCATATTTTATTAGTTTTAGATAATATTGTACAAAATGTGTTATAACAAAGTCCTTATTTATCTAAATGATATGTTTGCTGTGGTTGTTGGCGGAAAATTCGAATATGAAAAACATGGAAAATATCTATTTGCTGTCCAATTGTGGAACTCTTTTGCATGGTCACAAAAGAAAGTTTCTATTAAATATGCCGTTTAATCACCGCGATACCTACTCGCATCGCACCTCCATCTCAAGAGTTCTTCTGTAGCTAAAGAAACAAGACAAATCACTTCATAGTATCTCATAATAAATGTGTCACTTTATGGACACTGTGACGTTAAACAATAACTCACTAACTCACTCACTCACTCACTTTATGGACACGATTCTATTCAACTTACCGGGAGGTGTTGACTCCTGACAACTTAATTTTGCACAGTCCGTAAATACACTCTAACAACAACACAGTGACACAAACATCTCCCTGGCAGGTGGCCAAAAGAACGATGGGAAACTCGAAAAACAAAGATAATTATACATAATTCACGTTCAGTAATTGCATTTATAGCTCGAGACTCCAGGAAAACCTTTGCAAGACTGTTCATAATGGCGGTGTAGCAATTCGATTTAGCATAAATAACAAAATCATTGTCTTTCAATTGTCTGTTACTGGAACCTGTGTGGGTACTTGACCATGTTTCCATTAAACTACATGCATAATAGAGGTATTTGTTGTTGTTTACATGTACGTCGTGTGTGTATTGTCGCTCGGATTAAAAACAAATGATTAAATATAATGGGGCCACACTTCCCGACACCACCAAACAAGTATGAAGAGATGGGCCATCGGTTTGCGGACAGTGGGCGTGGTATTGCTATCAGCTATCAAACTGCAAACTTTTGGAAGGAAATCCTTTGTCTGCTCTGCCCCTCTACTCTGGAACTCC
>VKKT01000445.1:187021-197781 GCA_008038995.1 Haliotis laevigata | reverse complement strand
TATTAGCAACGGTAATACACTATGAAAGAATCGGTTGGTCATTAGCATTGTTTTATTGGTGTTCCTCGTTTGATGTTCTCTCTCAATGTTTCCATATGATGTAACATATACTCATGCCAATAATGGTTGTCACCCCCTTCAATTTTTTTAATTGGAGAGCGATGTGGGGTAGGGGTGTGAGGTGGGGGGGTTTGGGGTGGGGAGGGGGTGACAACCATTATTGGCATGAGTATATATTAAGAACATGAATTGAATTTTGGGAGCCTTTGACGAGCACAATACATATTTACGATATTACGATGTTCTATTAATTATACATTGCTTTTGCATGCTTATCGGATTGCTCCGATTACACCATCCGCAGTGTTATGATAAGTGAGCGTGTCATTTGAGTGTGTGAGTGAGTTTAGTATATGGCCGCGGTCTGTAAATAATTGATGTCATTTGACTTATATGGTATTGTATTTTTTTGTTCTAGCAACGACTTGTACGGTGACAACCCCACCAACAGAAAGCCATGTTGAAGTATTGACAGGTCACAGCGGCTTGACCGTTGGCGGGACAGCCGTGTTCCGATGTTCTGATGGTTACACAGCCCTGTCCGGGGACACGAGGAGAGTCTGTAACGCTGATGGATCACTGTCGGGGACCGCCCTCCAGTGTGACGGTAACTAACTAGCACAGACAGTGAATGTGTCTGTGAGTGGTTGGGTTTTACGCCTCTTTTAGCAATTTTCCAGCGACATCACGACGGAGAACACCAGAAATGGTCTTCACACATTGTACCCAGGAATCGAACCCGGATCTTCGAGCGAGCGCTTCAACCACAGGGTTACCCCACCGCCCCAATGACACAGAGAGGGTGCAAAATGTGGTTTAACGTGCGCGCAGTTGTCGCAACATCTCCCGATTATATAGCTAACAAACTGATATTCAATGCAATGATACAGTTATGTCCCATATAGGATTCCGAACGGGCCAGTCCCTACTTTGTCATCTTAAAGCCGAGCGCCGCAGTAACAACAAGTAACATATCTAAAAGTCTTTCTCTCCAAAGCGGTTTAAAACACGGAACGTTCATGTACTTATTTACGGAGGACCATTGGGCGCACGAGGGTGTAGTGGGCTAGACATCTTTTTCTGATGGTCTAAACCTATGCTTGTCTTAAGATGTCACTGAACAGATAGGGTGGTAAGGCTTGGTTTATTGTGCTTTAAGCGTAGCACGATAATATGACAATCATAATATCAACCGTCGGGATATATGATCGGGTTATATGCCGAAGTATCATTGAGAATGCTGACTGTGTAACAAAACGCACAATATTAATCATTTCTAGAAGCGGTTATGAAAAACTGCCTGGGACAAGACAGTATACATTTATGTTTTAAGGTAGCTAAAATTAAAACAGCAGAAGACATTTTTTTATCAATCGCTATACATTTAAGGCTGGAGCATGTTACTCCATTTGGAACCTGGCAGTGGGGTAGCCTAGTGGTTAAAGCGTTCGCTTGTCACGCCGAAGGACTTGTGTAGATTCCCCGAATTGGTACAATGAGTGAAGCATTTCTGGTGTCCCCCGCCGTGATATTGCTGGAATATTGGTAAAGCTGCATAAAACTAAATTCACTCACTCACTCATTAGGAAGCGGATTTTTCCGATCATCCGACCACATTTATAACGTTCTTAACCAACAGTTTATTTGCATGATAACCGCAAAGCATGTAAAATACATACAGAACTATACATTACATTACGTTTCATACAATACAATTAACCAACGATTAAAATCTATGACCACCTTATGTAATCATACGTTGGTGAATATTATAATACAATAAACACGAGCATGAATTTACCATTTTAACCCACTTACAACCACACACCGTTGTGTCGAACTCGGATGAGTCGAATTTATGTATGTCTCGAACATGTTTTGTTTCGAAGAAAAGGTTTGATCCCTTACTATTGCATGTATATTTGTATCTGTCGACTGTGTCGAGCCTTGAATACATCGTATTTGCCTAGGTCCCGTCATCTTCGACACAGAGGTGTTTACTGTATCTTGCATCTCATTAACAAAACCTCTTGCACGTTATTCTTCAGTTGGCACGCTTCGGATGGAGATGTCGTGTACCGTTCCAGTCCCTGCGCCTGAAGACAACGTTGAATACTCTGCCACGACTGAGATTGCCGTCAACACCGCCGTAATTTACACGTGCAAGGAGGGACACACCCATGACACGGGTAACTTGGTCAGGTCGTGTTCTGGAGAGGAATCACTTCTTGGATTTCCACCTAAATGTAGACGTGAGTTTTTTTCTATTATTTGAATTTTTTTGTTCTTGTGTTACTGTCAAGCTTAATTCTTCTTTTAAGATTTTTATGTAGGCAGGGAGTTGTTTCTGCTGTTTTTTGCGTGTTTAAAATAACACCTTCGATTTTTAAGTATCAGTGAAATACAAACACAAAACAAAGTTCTTGAAAGGCCCTGAGAGGTTAGACTAACATGAATATATGACAAGTTTTATGGATAAGAACTTCTTTACTTTTCATCACGACGTTTCAGAGCTAATTCTTGCTCCTTCATCATATGAAACGTCACGATAAAGAATATCATCTGATGAAGGAGCAAGAATTAGCTCTGAAACGACGTGATAAAAAGTTAAAAGAAGTTCGTATCCATAAAACGTCATTAAATCAAGTTGGAATTTTCTCTGGTAGATAGATTTTAGCAGTTTTGTGAGAAGATTTTATCAATATAAAACAGTGTCAGATTATAACTCCTCCAAGCGCTCATAAAATCTGCAAACTATGTTAATAAAACGCGATTTATCTTCGTAGTACCATTTTCCGAATGTGAATATTGTATGTCAATTGATCGCCTATGATTTTATATATCATTTTATAATATTGATATTTGAAACGTGTTTCAAATGGCACTTTGCTATCCATTCATTTTTCCGTATTCGCTATTTATTCATGTGTCGAACTTCAGATAAATCGAAGTATTTACACAACGGTGATTGACTAATTGATTGATAGACATTCGAGGATTGACTGTATACACAAAAGCACTGGATTATACGTTTATACCGAAATATTGAAATTTACTGAAATACTGAAATATGTTTGATAAGTCACGATAAAGCACGCATTCATGTCAGTAATACATATTTGTATTAACAGTGAATGAAGGAATATTTACTTTAAAATCAGAAATTAACAAAACCGTATAAGCGTGATGACATAAGTCACGGAAATATTATATCGTCACTTTTACTTCTTCTGAATACAGCCATCCAATGTGACGTTCCTGTACCGAAGCCTTGTGACAATGCAGAGACGGACTCTGGGTCGAAGGTCGCTTATAACGAAGTCGTGACCTACACGTGTCTCCCTGGCTACACCCTCCTGGTGGGGGATCTTTCTAGAGTATGTACCCAGGAGGCGGTTCTGACAGGGACAGCGCCCAGGTGTGAGGGTAAGCTTGCCTTTGGTGCTTTCTTGTATTTTATACAGCAATCTGCAATATACTCAAACCCCGTTAAGTCGAATTTGGATGTGTCGAACATACGGTTCTCTCGAAGTCAAAACTTATATGCGTATTCCTAATTAATTTTGGGGGGGTTGTATTCGTATTCCTTGTTCCTTCTTTGTCACCATATTGCGGCTTTGTCGAACCTGGGATATCTCAAAGTATTTACGTAGATCCCATTAACCTCGGTTCCACTGTTTGACTGTATTTCTGGGAACAGGAGTGGCTCAGTCGTCTGATTGGCGACAGTTCGCTATTCGGAGTTGCGTCCCTTAGGCGTATCAGAAGCCTGTGATTGTAGGTTCTGATCCCGATTCGCTCTGATCATGTTTTTAGTTTAATCAGCACCATCCCATTGCTCATGGGTCACGTCAAGTTTGTAAGTGAGTGAGTTCAGTTTAACGCCGCTTTTAGCAATTTTGGAGCAATATCACGGCGTGGGACACGATAAAAGGGCTTCACACATTGTACCCATGTTGGGAATCGAACCCGGGTCTTCGGCGTGAAGAGTGAACGCTTTAACCACTAGGCTACCCCACCGCCCCTCAAGTTTGTAAACTGCCTCGGTTCGGGTATCCTCAGATATAAAACTTACTCGCCGTGACATACAGGCACGTCGTGACATACAGGCAAATACCACTGTGTCGAACATGGTTGTCTCGAAGTAAACGAAAGCTTGGCTTTTCATATTTGTATTTATACATAAACTGGACAAAATAAGTTAGGGATATATATATTTTTATGATGATTCTTTATCAGTGTGTCAAAGAATAAATAAATCATTATTCAAAATTTCAAAATTTACATATATCCATAACTATTTATAATTTCGGTTGTGTCGAACATCTGTTAACTCGAAGTATTTACATAGGTCATTTCAACTTCGACACAACAGTGTTTGACTTTCAAAACTACTGTTCACGGTCATAAACCCAGCACAACCCTATCCTTGATTTGCTACGCTGCTAGGTTTAACTTGGCTGTCAGAACGCGACTTTGCCAGAAAAATCAAAATTGAAAAACTTACTGACATGTTACAGAAACAGCTAAAAATCTTCTCTTTTTTCGGAAAGAACATCTTCATGTCCATTAAAAACGGTGTTGTTAGTGGAAAACTAAACCCGAACATGTGCCAGAGTAGCGAACGCTGTAACCACTAGGCTATCCCAATGCCCTTTACCTAAGCACCACTGGTTTTCATTTCGTGTACACGGTATATATTGATCACGATCTGTCAACAGATGCAAACTTTTTTGACTCCTTCAAATTGCTGTGATTTCACGATAATCGAGTTCTACAAAAGCAAACATGCTCACCATTTTGATTAATGAACGAATGTTTGTTTCATAAACAGCGGTTATTAATTTACTTCGTTCAAACAGATAAATGTAATTCCTCTGATTGATAAAATATGTATTTAGTGTTGTGGTGTTTTTTTATTGCTGATTGCTGACTGTAAGATGTTAACACGCAAATAGTGATTTAAAGACTCGATTAACGCAAGGTTTAAATATGATTATTGTTCTTTGCTGGCGTCAATAAATTAGTGGCAAGCTGCATCTCAGATAGGCCTGTTTCCAACATGCAATTGGCGTAAGAGTTATGTTGTGGCGACGGTGCGAATTGGTTTTCAGCAATGACACTGACGTGCATGACGTCTAACGCACATCATTTGGATCCGAGACGTCAGTGGTGTTGGGAACGTCAGCACTGGGATAATCAACTTTGGGGTTTTCTTACGTTGAATCCTGGTTCGCTCTCGACTTAAATGACTGAGAGGGGTGGTTGGCTAGCCAAGTGGCTGAAGTGTTTGCTCGTCACTCCGAAAACGCCGGTTCGATCTCCCACATGGATACATCTGAATACCATTTCCGATGCCCCAATGTGAAAATACTAGAATATTTCTAAAAGCGGCGTAAAATCATACTCACTCATTCACTCCATGACCGGGCTTGGTCCTTACTGTCACGACAACATCATCTACTCTGCGTGGTGGACAACGTTTCATTTTCAAAATGTGATTTGTTCAAAATTGCCTCTGTTCACCCAGCAGAAACTGGGTTCCCGGTGGAATAAGTCATGTGACTAATAACCTAGCAACTCACTGACAGGTTGGTTTTTTTTATGCGGGGTAATAATAGTCAGATTGTTAGCGCTATTAGCATCCACTTAGTGAATTGAGTTAATCGCATTATACATGCTCTTATTATTATCATTATCATTAT
Source organism: Haliotis laevigata (assembly GCA_008038995.1). Classification (NCBI taxonomy): domain Eukaryota; kingdom Metazoa; phylum Mollusca; class Gastropoda; order Lepetellida; family Haliotidae; genus Haliotis; species Haliotis laevigata. The sequence goes on along the minus strand of VKKT01000445.1, from coordinate 192,016 downwards.
GATTCACGTTCTCATTGTGCCATGTTTGTGGCCTAGTTCCTCCAACAGCGAAACGTCCATGTCATGCCATAACCAGCACTCCGCCCTGACCTTTACCCGACTAAAAGCGTATCGTTAGAAGTGTACGTCAACGTCAAAGTCCAGCACCATACAGTAAAGCATACTGATGCCAATAATGGTTGTCACCCCCTTCATTTTGTTTAATTGGAGAGGGGATGTGGGGTGGAGGTGTGGGGGGTTGGGGTGGGGAGGGGGTTGACAGCCATTATTGGCACGAGTATATATAAACTCGCGGGCGAAAGAAACGTCACCAAAAGGATTTTTTATCTTTAAAATTTTATCGTGCACTAAGTGATTATTCATATCTGTAGTTCACACTTTCATCATTCAGAATGTTGTAACTCCATTAARTTTCCAAATATGATTGTTAAATTTCCAAAATCTGAGTTTGTTGTTTTGTGACATGTTAAAAAAGCGAGGTGACTTTCCTTTCGCCCGTGAGTTTATCTATAAATAATCCAGTCTGGACCACACAATCCATTGATCAACAGCATGAGTATCGATATACACAAATGGGATACGATGACATATAGTATCAACCAAGTCAGCGAGCTCGACCACCCGATCTCGTTACTCACCTCTTGCGACAAGCATGGGTTGCTGAACACCAATTCTAACCCGGATCTTCACGGGTCTGGTCTCACGGATAATGGTGATGATCATGACATTTGGTCCACTCATCAGAAGCATGCCTCGAAAATACGTGCATATATTGTCAACAACGACCAACAGTTGACATAGCACCAGTACAGTGATTTATTAATAATATCGACAATTTAATAATCCAATTGTAAATCGAACACAGGATAAATCAGCAGAGAGGTATAGTTTCTTTTGCACCTCGGTTTATGTCAGTGATTTAAAAAAATATTGATTGGCACCTTGACTAGTATATACAAATCAATTCTTAGTGCATTACTAATAGGATACGACTGGATGACCCTTGTATAGCAACCAGGAAGTAAAATTAAAGAATATTGACATATTGGAACCGGAATTCTTAAACATGCGTTCGACGATGGAATTGAAGGATCTTTGGTTCTGATTGGTAAGAGATGGGTCATTCTTTTTATTGTATTTTTATAAATATTAAGCCTTTTCAAACAGAAAAAGTGCATATGAAAACATCAGCCTATAAAACCCTACGTAACGACTGCATATAGCAATGGCTGTCGATAAACCAGTACAGTTCAGTAACGAAACAACTCATTATTAACCATATTGGATTCCATGCATGTAAAAAGAAAGCCATTGTTCTGAGTGTAGGTGCTGCGGAGGTGTAAGTTTATAATACCTTCCTGATCATCGGAGCACGGCATCCAATCGTGAAGAACATACACATTATTATCAACATAATGCACGACCACACAGTGAGTGAGTTTGGTTTTACGCCGCTTTCAGCAATATTCCAGCAATATCACGGAGGGGGACATAAGAAATGGGCTTCACACATTGTACTCATGTAGGTATTCGAACCCGGGTCTTCGGCGTGACGAGCGAACGCTTTAACCACTAGGCTACCCCAACGCCCGACACGAGCACACAGACGTGAGTACGTTCTTAGTGGACTTGTGCAAGTGAGCTTTGCTAAAATGGAACACAGGTTCCTGGCCCGAATAAGGGACGTAACTTTGCACAGCAAATTCCGGCGGCTCACACGTCTGGGACAACCTTACCCAATCATCTTCTTCTCCTCCACCTTTTGTTTGTTCGTTTGTTTATTATTGCGTTTTGTTTGTTTGCTGGTTTACGTCGCACTCCGCAATATTCTAGTTGTATGGATATGGTGTGCAAATAATCGAATCTGGACCAGACGATCGAGTGATCAACAGCATGAGCTTCTATTTACCTAACTGATATACGATGACAATTATGAACCGTATCAGCGAACCAGACCACTCGATTCCCTTTTACGACAAGATCGGTTTGCAGAAGATCAATTCTAACCCGGATCTTCACATGCGAATCAGTAGTATGAATAGATTAATATTAATATAGATAATATATATGTAAGTGTGATAACCCAAGAATACTAAATCCAAGCATATCGAAAGTAATAAAGTAAAACCGCACATGTGACAGCATGACTGTTAAAGCGCAACAGTGACTCCGGGGCGTTGCGACTTTGACGCAGTAGCTTCGCGTGATCGCCTCAAAAGTGGTTCGTTGACACCGCGGTCGTGCCGCAGAAGAGACGGAAAGGTTTCGCGAAACTTGGGGAACTTACTTTTGAAATGTAATGTATCTCAACAGTAATTTTTTAAGCACTCAGTGCCATATTTATTGATAAAGTAGTTGATTGTTTAGAAAGGGTTACACATCTGGATTTGTTATTGTTTATATGTCATCAAGTTACATAACGTCAAGCTTGAGTCGTAGAGATAGATTCGATATTTGTGATGTACGTTTTTCGTTTTGTTCACAAAGAAATGGTTATTGATATATATTGATTCCCAAGATGAAGATCCGGATTAGAATTGGTCTTCAGTAACCCATGCTTGTCGTAAGAGGCGACTAACGGGATCGAGTGGTCAGGATCCCTGAACTGGTTGACACATGTCATCGTATCGATGCTCATAATATTGATCACTAGATTTCTAGATTAGTTTCAGACCGCCAGCATGTACCTGTAATATTGCTGACCGTGACGTTAAACAACAAACAAACCCAAGTTGAAACCAATGTAGTAGTTAAATTGAACTTTGGGTGAAAACAACAAACAAAGAGATGGGATATGATTAACAATTATGTACAAAAATTAACTAAGTGTACAAATTAACACAAATAACTACAAATAACACACAAGTAAACCCAACTGTGAGACTCCCAGTTGTGAGGCAGTGGAGTAGGTAATTAACAAAGAAAACGCATCATACTCCCTTATCTGATAGAATGGATTAACCCTAGCTAATTAGGGATTAACTATGTAACTGAATCTTGTTGAGGTAACTCAATGAAACGTTAAAACATAAATTAATTAACCAACTCAGGTAAATATCTTTAAAAAATAAACACTCTGTGTAGGTAACTTCGTGATGATTTCAAAGAGAAAATAATTTACATACTCAGATTTACGTTTTTAATGAAATGTAACAATAACTGTTTTAACAATAATTGATAAAAATGTACTTATTAAAACAAACAACAACAACAACAAAAAAACTACAAAGGTATCACAGTGCCAGTACACAATAGTGACAGTCCAAATGCAGAGGTAGTATGATACAAAAGTATCGATTGCTAGATGATAAGATTCACCAATGCAACAATGGTCAACTTTCCAAAATTGGTTGATTTTACCGGGATAAGAATGATCTCCACAAAACTGTTATTTTCTGTAATTTGATATGAGAGGCAAGATTTAGAGTTCGCTCCCCTTTTATAACGAAGAAAAAGACTGCAGAAAATTCATCAACTTCATTAAGTTCATCAGGAACTCCAGCACCAGCATTACCAAGGGTTTACTGTACAGATATAAACCTGAAATGTGCTTCTCACTATATATTAAGCATCTCTTGTTTTCCCGGAATAACCGTAATTGAGGTTTTTGTTTGCTCTCAGGTTCTTCTTTTTGTAAGTAAGACCACTTCCCAAGGTTTACTTTTTGTAATTATTTTTTCCTTACTCTATATGAACATCAACATTCAAAATATACATGAGTGTTTGAAATAAATTGAAAAATATCGTCCAAGATGAATTTCAAAGTGCAAACGTTTTCTCAAGCAAAATTAGAACCGCCTATTTCAGGTTAATAAAGCGTACGCTCTACCTCACGGCCACAGAGCCGAGGTAGACGTTAGGCTTGAATTATCTATTTATGGCTACTGTCATTAAATTGATTTTACTTACGCTTCAGTTATTGTTATGTAGCTTCATTATATGATCATCTACATTATAATTATCCATCATTGAAGGTTTATATGTTAGGGAAAACACTTCCCATCGGTTTTGGTAGAGGGATTTCCCTCCTCCAAAGGTTTTACTTTCTCTACCAAAACCGAGGGAGCGTGTTTTCTCCTATACTTAAAAACTATTGGCCCAAAGTTGAATGGATATACAAAAACACTTCGAATTATCAAAGGTTCGACACATACATAAAATGATTACTAAAAAGGAAAACGTTGGGACCAAGCTTTTACTTCGAGACAACCGTGACACATCAGAGTTCGACACAACGGTTCCTGATTTCATCCTTTCTTTACAGTTTAACCTTTGTTCCAGAAATCCAGTGCAGCGCCACCCTGCCCTCCCCAGCCAGTAACGTCATCCGCGAGTCCCCCGCCCTCGTGGACGTGGGTACACAGGCCTACTACAGCTGTTTACAAGGGTTCACTCTGACCGATGGAGACTTGGAGAGGACGTGCAGCTCTGATGGGTCATTGCTGGGGAACCCTCCTGTGTGTACAGGTCAGTATGCTGAATAGTTATAGTTGAAGAAATAATAATCATAAGTCATCTTCTATAGCGCACAGTCTCAAAACACTAAGTGATTGCTCGCGGCGCTTTATCAGAATCTGATGGGGTCAATGATAATTTTAAAGTAAAGTGACGGGTAAAATAAATATACATTTAAAACTTGACTTCTTTGATGTGCATTTCAGAAGTTGAGGTGATGAAGAAAGATGACAGGTGATGAAGAATGATGACAATTTCAATGGATATACTACTTCTTATATTCTGTGAAAGGGACGTTTGGACATGGATTCTAATGTCGTTGTCAAGCAAGTTGTCAAGCATTACTTGCTTGACAACCAAATTAGAATTTATGTTGAAACGTCGCCTTTCACGGAATAAAGGAAGTTGTGTTTCTATAAACATTGTGATCATTCTTCATTTAAAACTTGGATTTTACATAAAGAAAAGCAAATTGTACAATGATGCAATGATTCCAGACCTTAGACCAGCCCTGACACTTAAGTTTGAATGAGTGAGGTA
>VKKT01000444.1:333296-350181 GCA_008038995.1 Haliotis laevigata | reverse complement strand
GGGGGGGGAGAGAGAGAGAGAGTAAATAAACATCGATTCAACAAAGAATAATTCTTGTCGATGTAACATCATATAAACCATGTATATGTGTCGACCACGGATTCCAATTGTACCCTTCCCTATAATGTGGCTGGTTGGTTACGTCGCACTCAGCTGTGTGTAACAAATGTTATGTTTGGGATTGAGTGAGTGAGTTTAGTTTTACGCCCCGCTCAGCAATTTTCCAGCTATATGGTGGAGGTATGTAAATAATTGAGTCTAGACCAGACAATCAACAGCATGAGCATCAATCTACCAATTGGAATACGATGACATGTGTCAACAAAGTCAGCGAGCCTGACCACCCGATCCCGTAAGTCGATTCTTACGACAAGCATGGGTTACTGAAGGTTCATTCTAACCCGGACCTTTGTGGGTGTATTGTATTAAAGAAGTATAGTAGTTCCCTGTAGTCAGTGTGAGACATTATCATTTATCTGTTCTTGTTTCAAATTTGAAATTTGTGAAAATGTGGCATGGCCAAGTGGAAGGAACATTCATCCTTTGTAACCAATCCAACAAACGACTTGTTCACAGGTGCAACGTCATGCAGGTCAGTGGAATGTTGGTCATTAACCAGAGAGTTCTTTGTGAGTCGTTGGTGATTCATCATCATGTCATGTAACTATCAACATTTTCCTTTGTGGTGGCAGCTGAAAGTCCTCCTGGTGTTGGAATATTGTCTAGGCTCACCCTGGCGTCTTGAGTGAGTGTGTGAGTTTAGTTTTACGCCGCCTTTAGCAATATTCCAGCAAAATTACTGCGGGGTCTCCAGAAATGGGTTTCACACATAGTTCCCATGTGGGGATTCATTCCCTCATAGCATGAGGCTTAAAGACATTTCTTCTAAGAATGGAAGGGCGGTGAGGTAGCCTACTAGTTAAAACGTTCGTTCCCTAAAACCTGGGTTGGATATTTCACATGGGTACAATGTGGGGGCCCATTTCTAGTGATGTTATGGGACTAATAAACTCTGCGGACCTAAATCATACTCACTCACTCGCTCGCTCTCAATAATATACTCATGCCAATAATGGTTGTCACCCCCCTCCCCACCCCAACCCCACACACACCTCACACCCCCACCCCACATCCCCTCTCCAATTAAAAAAACTGAAGGGGGCGACAACCATTATTGGCATGAGCATATATAACACAAGAACTAAAAGCTCTGATTATTAACTGTTCTTGGCTGTCGTTAATTCTGCTCTGGTCAATAACTGTTCTTGGCTGTCGTTAATACTGCTCTGGTCAACAACTGTTCATGTAGGCGTTAATTTTGATCTGGCCAATAACTGTTCTTGGCTGTCGTTGATGCTGCTCTGGTCAACAACTGTTCATGGCTGTCGTTGATGCTGCTCTGGTCATTAACTGTTCTTGGCTGTCGTTAATACTGTTCTTGTCGTTAACTTACGGTACATGACATCTATTCTGACATGCCCATGCGCGGGCTGACTGGGTACCCTTCTAGCCCGACATGTTCCGTATTCTCGACCTTGACCTTCACGCTCATCATAGAGAACCTCGCTCACGTAAATTTGAGTTGAATTTAGGTGGGCTTTACGCCACATTGGCATTTATTTCAGCCATATAGTGACGACATCAAGTCTGCATTCATAGACATTTTAAATACAAAGTCCAAGAGATTTTAAACAAATAAATTATTCATTCCTTGCCCCATATCATTTGGCAGTTGAATTGCTCCCATGGCTATCATTGCGACCTGCAGACAACTGGGCGGATAACAGGTGCGCGTATTCCCGCAGTCGACAATCTGGTGTCGTTCTCTTATCAACCGTTTACCAGTCAGTGTCGTCATTCACACAGTGCCTCCGCCATGTTGAAGTTTGCTGTCCTCTGCGTGTTCCTCGCCTCTTATGCTGCCGCTCAACTCCTCCCAGGTAATCAACAAGCATCATAAGAAATAATAGTTATATACATAATTAAATACGTTCATAAAATGTGTTTAATTTTCATCAAGGGATATCAACTTTGCAGTCCAATAAAATTTGCAGTCCAATAACTTGGTATGTCTTCCAACACAAATCACATAATGAATATCAATATAAGAGTAACGGTGTTTGTCCTGATCTCATAGACACAAAGTCTCAGTTTGACAATGCAGTGTGTTCCTTGGTACTAACAGCTGCAAAATATTGTGCCTTAAATATATGGATTAAAAGTCTCTGAGAGTCGATAAAGAATATGTTTGTTGGAATCATTGAAACTTTCAACATACTTAGGCATACACAGTAAAATATGGTTATAACGGACTCAAAGGGAATTAGTTCGTTATAACCACAGTTCGTCATACCATAGCTCGTTATATCCATATTTCGTTATAACAACAGTTCGTTATATCCATAGTTCGTTATAACAACCGTTCGTTAAACCCATAGTTTGTTATATCCATTATACAGCAAGTGACCATGTCAAAAACACAATTCATTACAATCGTCCGTTCGACATAAGCGAGTTCGTTATAAACGTAGTCTACTGTCATAAGACTTTGCTCATTTTCCTTCGTATTGCTTAAAGTGGCGTAAAACTAATCTCACTCACTCACTCATAATTATGGTCTTAAGGACTTATCAAACTCCTTCATATAACCTTCATCTATCGTCAACACAGGCGGCGGCTGCCCGGCGTCGGAGTTCAAGTGCGACAACCACGACTGTATTGAAGTAGACTGGCTGTGTGACTCCGAGAAGGATTGCAGTGATGGGTCTGACGAGAAGAACTGCGGTAGGTGCAAGTAATTATGTCTGAAAACAGAAGAAATGTGAAAACTAATCAATCCAGCTATATGATTCCGTCCTTTAATGGAGTCTGGACCAGACAATTAAATAAACCCGACAATTCAAATGACCACTTTCATCATTCGTCATCACTCGCCCCTTTCCGTAACCTCCAAGACGATATTCGGCTTGTCCCGTAATAACACGAGTGGGTCAGGAATGCACCACCATTTGCATTCGTCACCACTCGTCCCTTTCCGTAAACCTCAAAGACAGTATTCGGCTTGTCCCGGAATAACACGAGTGGCCTCTTGACAGCGTAGATTGCTGGGGTCAAATCAATAAGGGGCACTAATTATATAACACTAATATTTATGCAAAAAGTGGAACCTTGTCTGTGCGACGTTAAACCCCATTTCACCTCACCTCACCTTGTCTATCTGGACTGTTTAAATATTTGGATTAGCAGGATCCATGACTGGCCCAAAATAGGCTTTCAGGTGCTGAAGGTCTAATGCACACAAAACACCAATTCGGTTTCCCAAAGCTGTTTTAACGTTAAAGTTGGTTTACAACATATGATGGGATGCGTTACTGAAACGTGGCAATTAGTCCTGCATTAAACGTGCGGTGGGGTAGCCTAGTGGTCACGACGAAGACCCGGGTTCGATTCCCCACATGAGTATAATGTGTAAAGTCCATTTCTATTGTCCCCGGCCGTGATATTGCTGGAATATTGCTAAAAACTAAACTCACTCACTCCTGCCTTAAAACATAATTCCAGTTAGATGAGAGCGGGTCTGTTTAATGTGGGACAAAGGCCTGATGTAATGCATGATGCTGAACTCAGAGGTTTACCATTTCGGTGAAACCCACGAGCACGGGTATGGTGCTGGCAAACCAGGAAATAAACCCGGACGACCTGGGATTCGAACTCTAAAGTCTCCAAATACACATACCATGAATGTAGCATCGTATTTTGACAAACTTCAACCAGTGATGACTTTTAAAAGTAATTCGTGTAAACATTATAACACATTATTGCAGGCTTGTTCATTCAGTATAAAGACGATGTGATAAAAAATACAAACTCCTAACAACATTTCACAGCAGTGTGCGGCGTAAAACTAAACTCACTCACTCACATTTCACAGCTGCCAGCGTTTGAAGAAACGCACATAGCATTGAAGCATACATAAAATGCCTACTTGTGGCTGTTCATAAATGAATATCTTCCAGACTGAAACAAATCTGAGAAAATATTGATCTGCTGACCAAATACAAAAAGGAAACGCTTAAATAGATATTTAATCAATATTAAACAATGACACATAACATGATTTAAGAAAAGCGAGGTTTCTTATTTTACATTTTGTGACTTAATGTTTGTTTACTTTCATACTGTGTGAAAGAAACGAGTATTTGCGCTTCGACCACACACCGTTTAGATTTATGTTCTTCGTTCTTGTAATTTCAAGCATTTGTGGTATTCGCGTTTCTTTTGGAATAGAGTATATGTTTGGTTGCAGTAATACCTTGATCACACTATTCATAGATCTCATGTGTAATCATTAATTGGTATGAATGGACTCTTGCAGCCACCGATTGCTCTGGGAAGAACCAATTCAAGTGCGCCAACGGCAAATGCATCCCCCGTACCTACCACTGCGACAAGGACAACGACTGCGGCGACAACAGTGACGAGAATGAGTGCGGTACGCGTTTGTTTGTTTGTTTTACTCCCCACTCGGTTATGTTCCATCTGAATGCGGGCGGTGGGGTAGCCTAGTTGTTGAAGCGTTCGCTCGTCACGCCAAAGACCCAGGTTGATTCCCCACATGGGTCCAGTGCGTGAAGCCCATTTTCTGCTGTTACCCGCCTTGATATTGCTGGAACATTGCAAAAAAAGCAGCGTAAAACCATGCTCACTCACTCCAGCTGAATGATGGCTGTCTAAAAATAAACGGTTCTGGACCAGACAACCCAGTGATTGTCTGGTCAAGACATAAGTATCGAATTTCGCAATTAGATGACAAGAGTATGCAGCAGCCATTTAATCTGTAGTGAATGTTGTTAAAAGCGGCGTAAAACTGACCTCACTCACTGAGTCACTATAAATCAAGTAACATACTGGACAAAAAAGGTTAGGGATATTGGTATTTTTGTGATTGATATTTTATCAATGTGTCATTGAATAAATAAATCATTATTCAAACTTCAAAATTTACATATATCCCTAACTATTTTTGTCCAGTATATATAAACAGCGTTTGGCTGGAGGGCCACTCACTCGGTGAAGTTTACTTAGAAAACTCAAAATAAGGAGGGCGGTCGGGTGGTTAAAGCTTTCGCTCGTCAAATGCCGAAGACCCGGGTTCGATCCCCACATGGGTACAATGTATAAAGCCCATTTCTGGTGTCCCCCGCCGTGATATATTTGGAGTGTTGCTAAAAGTGGCTTAAAACCAAACTCACTCACTCAAAATGTGGGTGAGAACAGAGGTCAATTCTATTTTTTGCTAACTATGTATTTGTAAGAGAGGTTTTCACACACACACACACGTTTAAGACAATTACCGGTGGGAAGTCACCTTTGCTCTACCCGTGCACACAGATTGTTTTGTTGAATGTGGTTGTTTGGGTTTTGTTCAGATGTTTGCGCATCTGATCAGTACCGTTGCGCCAACGGCAAATGCATCAACGCAGCCTGGAGATGCGACTGGGACGATGACTGCGGCGACCATTCCGATGAGAACATGTGCGGAAGTAAGTTGGGTGGTTATAGCTTCAGGATGCATATCGCTCATGCGTACAGAATTTCACTGCCCATGTTTGAAGAGGACTCATTGAGTTAGGTCTGGGTTTGCTTTATCATATCAGAAAGGGCATTAAACACACTGCACTCACGAGGATGGATGTCAATACGTCGAATTCGATCTCTCAAGCATATATTGTAAATCCAACAGTACATCCAAGGAGGAGCTTCTCCAGTCTCATGTATTGTAGAAAATATATCGCGGCATCCTGGTTTTGGTCTGCGATATCACACGCAACAGATGGTTCGGGTAGGAAAAACAAAACAGTTTTGGTTTTATACAATACCATGTTAACTGGCAAAATACGTTATAATCATCAGGTGCTCAGATGAGTTGTGTACAAACACTTGCATAATCAGTATATGTACCACATTGTTTATCAGGAACCATAGAAAATAGAGCTTTGTAAAAAGAAATAGGGTATAAATACTATAACCACACATATTACTCATATCATCATGCTGGTTGGTACCATGATTATATTAAATTATGATATTATGTTATGTTATGTTTTATTATGTTTTTATATTATATTATATTGTATTGTATTATATATATATTATATTATATTATATTATATTATATTATATTATATTATATTATATTATATTATATCATATTATATTATATTAATCAGCTACCTGCCTGGCTAGTCAATTCCGCTGTGCCAGCACTCAGTGTATAGACGTCCGATGGAAGTGCGACGGTTCCAAGGACTGCAAAGATGGATCTGATGAAGTGGGCTGTACTGGTAAGAATGACTGGGTACCACGACGATAGCACATCCCCATGTTTAACCTTCAGAACATAGGTTACAATTGGTCTTCAGTAACCCATGCTTGTCGTAAGAGGCGACCAACGGGATCGGGTTCTCAGGCCCGCTCACTTGGTTAAAACATGTCATCGTATACAAATTACGTAGATCGATGCTCATGCTGTTCATAACTGGATTGTCTGGTTGGTTCACACTCGATTATTTACAGACCGCCGCCATATATCCTAAAATATTGCTGAGTGTGGCGAAAAACTAAACTCACTCACTCACTTTGTCACTCCTGGCGAACACATGAGTGCGGTATTAAAGACCAAATAAGGTTACTTTGTTTGGGCCTGCCCCTTACTTTATTGTGAATTTCACAAAGGTTTGTAAAGGTAAAGAAAAAGCTGGGCAACTGGCAACATGTAGTCACAATCAAAACACTTTTTTCAAAATATTTTTTGTTGTGTCCTGAAACATATCCACATATCCACACTTTCTTTTGTCGACTAACGGGATCGGGTGGTCAGGCTCACTGGCTTGGTTGACACGTGTGATCGGTTCCCAATTGCGCAGATTGAGGCTCATGCTGTTGATCACTGGATTGTCTGGTCCAGACTCGATTATTTACAGACCGCCGCCATATAGCTGGAACATTGCTGATTGCGGCGTAAAACTAAACTCACTCACTCACTCACTTTCTATTGTACGTCAGTTGACGTTTGTCTTTTCATTCGTACTTCTGTCATCACTTTGTATTTGGAAAAGGAATTAATTGAGTCCACCTCACCTGTGGCAGTGCTTCATGTTTTAATTCTGACATGCCTGGCGATTAAAGCGTTCGCTCGTCACGCCGAAGACACAGCTTCGATTCCCCATATGGGTACAATGTGTGAAGCCCATTACTGGTGTTCCCCGGGGTGATAATTTTGGAATATGGCGGCGTAAAACCATACTTACTCACCCACTCACTCCTTTCCCAGGTCACTGCACGGCCGCCCAGATCCAGTGTAAGAACAACCTGTGCGTTCCCAGGAAGTGGATGTGTGACGGCGACGACGACTGCGGTGACATCACAGACGAAACTCACTGTCGTAAGTTGTCTTCTCGTTGATCTTTTATTGTCTGGAGTCGATTTGTTATAGCTGGTGACCCCTGAAGATCTAGGTTAGATCTAGGAAAAGGAATTCATTGAGTCATGCATGCAAGAGGCGACTACTGATGACTTGGTTGACATATGTCATCGTATCCCAACTGCATAGATCGATGCTGTCAATCACTGGCTTGTCTGGTCCAGACTGGATTATTTACAGCCGCCGCCAAATAGTTGGAATATTGCTGTATGCGGCGTTAAACAACTAACAAAACTAAAACAATATATACCTGTAACATTACTGATTGCAATGTTAAGACGTTTCCTCACACACCCAGAGAGTGTATCGTTAATATATAGTACAGAGAGTGTCGTGTGTGCAATTGGTGTATGAACCGAGATTTGTATCCCAGCAACCCATGTACTTCCGGTCACAATTCCTCCTTCCTCGCGTGTACTCTGGATCACCTCATGATTTTGCGTGACCCCTCTTCGTCGGACACCTTTTGTTAGAGGTCAGTTGCGCTAAGTGAGTGTCTGCACGATGCTCCTGATATATCGTGTCTTCAGCCAAGATGTCCACCTTGTGTCGGAAATGAATTTCAGGGAACACAAGAACACAGACGCAAAACGCGCCTCGAGTCTACCTGAAAGTACAGTCCTATAGCAAGTTTGAGTCAAGTCGTGCAAAAAACACTTTACATGTCTGCACGCTGAAGTGTAATGATTGAATTCAATCTCGCAATAACTTGTTACCTTAATGACATCGTCTACTGCATCAGCTCCTCTCAGGGCAGTTTGTACCACGTCTAGACCTTAACTGGACGGATGCTCCAGGCTGTGGAGTCGTCAATCTCTCAGAGCTCTACACATCAATATATACGGAAAATAAATGTATATTTGTACTTATCAAGAACATTCCTTTTGGGTGAAATGAGGTTAAATGGGGCTTATCAGTACGTTTATGAATATTTAACTTATATAGAGATATCGGTTTTATAGTGATAGCCTACTGAGATAACATGCGCGGTCAACATGGATACAGCCCTCTCAGACACAATATACTAACGCGGAGCCTGCTTTTCATAGCCTTTGGCCATGGATCCATGAAGGTCCGGGTTTTAATTGGTGTTCAGAAATATTCAAACTGGAAAATGTTCTTATTCGTATTCATTGTTTAAACAACATTTTATGTGTGAAATGTATTTAACAGTCGTAAGTATAAGGAAATTAAGAGTATCGTTATCGTAGTTTCGATGTGGCTACTATGATTTAATGTATTTTAAAAGAATATGTCATGTTACTGAGAGCCAATCCTGCAAAATGTGTGGCAGGGATATTACTGAAGATGAATACCATGTCCTTCTCATCTGTCCACAGTATGAAGTACACGTCCTGTCCCACATTTTACAAATTCAGCATACTAATGTCAACAGAAAATGTACAGCTACTTCAGAATATTGCTACGTTTATACACCATGCACTGTTAAAGCGCAAATGCGCTTGTACCACACACCCATAGTAACTGTTTTTTACTTGTACTATGGGCCTCAGGCCTACAGTTCAGAAATTCAGAACTCTCACAGAATTGGTCTTCAGCAACCCATGTCCTAAATAAGAGGCGACAAACGGGATCGGGTGGTCAGGCTCGCTGACTTGGTGGACACATGTCATCGGTTCCCAACTGCATAGATTGATGCTCATGGTGTTGATCACTGGATTGTGTGGTAAAGACTCGATCATTTACATACCGTAGCCATATAGCTGGAATATTGCTGAGTGTGGCGTTAAACATCAAATAAATAAACATCTTATGCCGCGAGCCATGCACTGCATCAATAAGTACCCACATCTAACGTCTTGTGATGTGAGACCCTAGGGAATCAAACCATCTAACCACCGGTCATCTGGCTCAAACTCTCTCCACTAGACCAAAGAGAACAGTTAGTTACACATACCTTCAGTTAGTTCTAAACTTTGCGCCATATAGCTGGAATATTGCTGAGTGCGGCGTAAAACTAAACTCACTCACTCACTCTAAACTTTGCATGAGTCAAGATTTGATCAGGGTTTCGTGTATGCATGAACCGGAACTCATGATCAATCGAATGATACAATATACTTAAAACGAAAAAAAAAACCAAAACAAATAATTAAATAATGATAATAATATAACACACAAGAAAGCCTCAATTTCATGAAAAATACGACTTTGCACAGTTATTACCTACGAGGGCGAAAATATCTGGGTTCATATTTTTCGTTGGATGCTAGGGCAAATTATAGCTAAAATACATGCAATTATCATGAAACGGCCCTCCCATTATCAGAAATTTGCGGTCCGCTGCAAATGATATTGGACCNNNNAACCTTAACGACGGGCCACTATCAGTTCTGTTGTCAAGTGACGTCATAGTTCGACATTAATTCGACATTAACGTGCTATGACGTCACGTTTCTTATATGACGTTGTGTTCTACATGCGGCGACGGCGGGTAGCCAGCCTATGTTTGAAAGTAGATTTGGCTTTATTTTTATCAATTTTGACGACTTCGGTAATAGATAAAACTTTATCATCCTCCTTATATCATACTATGTTTACGACACGAAGGCCTGAATGTTGGTATTTCCTGAGCGAGCGCGATATCCTCTATGTATATTATTAGTTGCAATATGTTCATTATCTATAACCTTGTTTTCCATGGTCATTTGAAGACTTGCCTCTTGTCTTGAACAATATGCATGACTTATGTAATAACCTTTGTCGCCATAGCTACCGGAACCCTTGCCCCCGGCGTCTGTGATGACATGTTGGTTGGGCGTGGCTGCGACCTGATGAACACTACCCACAGCCCCATCTGTCTGGACCAGGAGGACGGACAAAAGTTCTGCAGGAAGTACTGTGGCATGTGCACCACATCATCCTAAAGTGTATAAAGACGGAATAAACTGACGTCAGTGTGAAAGCTTGCCTTGTTGATTAAAGCCGGTTTATGGTTTTGCGCAGCACTCGACAATGTCCCGGCTGTATGAGTGAGTGAGCTCAGTTTTACGCCCCTTTTAGCAATATTCCAGCAATATCACGGCGGAGTACGCCAGAAATGGGCTTTACACATTGTACCCATGTGAGGAGTGAGTGAGTGAGTATGGTGTTACGCCGCTTTTAGCAATATTCCAGCAATATCACGGCGGGGAACACCAGAAATGGGCTTCACACATTGTTGTACCCATGTGAGGTATCGAACCGGGGACTTCGACGCTTTAACCACTAAGCTACCCCACCTCCCCCACACTCTATGACGACACTCTGTATATAATCGAGTCTCTCGCAGGCGCTCTAGTGGTCGACATCATGACCATCGGCTACTGGTGACGTCGTGCAGACATCCAGACTACCCCTATCCACGCGCGCCCGCTCTGCCGTATGGATGGCTATTGATGAAAGATTAATTAAAAAATAGTAACTCTCCTATATAGATATCGTAGGTTATACGGTATTCTTCTCTTTATATATTCATGCCAATAACGGTTGTCACCCCCTTCAATTTTTTTAATTGGAGAGGGTGTGTGTGTGGGGTTGGGGTGGGGAGGGGGGTGACAACCATTATTGGCATGAGTATATATTCTAATTTCTATGAAGCGAACCTCTCTTCATCTTCTTCAACCATGGTGTTGTATGCAGCCGTTCAGTTAATGGTAAATTACTATGTTTATCTCCCATATATAGAATCAGCAGAAGCCGGGAAGGCAAATGAACCGAAATGAGACATTCATGCAACGGGAACATTATAAACACATTAAAGAACACTTGTCATTTTATTGTCATAATTATTGGCAAGATTAACTTTCCAGCTAATAATACCTTTAAGCTGATATCAGAGACCATATAATATTATATGGTCTCTGCTGATATGTTAACGAATCTCAACTGTTCCCAATTATCGCCTTGGAGAGAAACCATTACATAGGCCAATGTAAAAGTATTTTCTTACAACAAAACCAGTTGCAGAACTTCATGGATTTATTAAAATAAATATATACACCAAACTGTATAATTTGGACACATTCCTCCTGCGATTAAAAGGGCACATTATCTCTCTTCCTTCGATGCAAAGCGAGGACTTGTTCAGACTGTTTGTTTGAAACCCTTTTCCCGCACGCTCAACCCTCTGACAATAAAATGGATGCTCCCAAAGAACTCAGGATTGTTGCATAGGCAAATATGCTTTCGCCTTCCGTGAGTTCTTTTCCTGAATTAATAAATCCGTTTACAAGAAATAACACTGGAAAGGTTTTCATATTATTTGTTTCTAAGAGAATCAGAAAAAGAAACACGGACACTATGTGCCGTTATATTTTAGATAGTTGTCACCCAATCAGCACAGCGAACGATGTGCACGTGCGACGGGCGTGCTTGTGTGGATTTTTGAACAGCTGAGCTTCAAGTTGAACTTCCAGAGGTGGAGGTGAGCGTTTGACGCAATCGTTGACACAGTTATACATAGTTGTTGGTTCGTAAAGTGTTGACAAATACACACAAAATCAGTTGCAATTGCATCAGGCCCGTCAATAGTCATGGGCGGATCCAGGAATTTGGAGAAGGATGGGCGGGGTGTGTGCACATAAATCATGAAGTCCAAAGGTTACAATGAGTGAGTGAGTGAGTTAAAATTTATCGTCACATCGGCAGTATTTCAGCCATATCGTGACGAGAACAATTAATTGGTACACATAGTAAGTAATAGTAAATTATAAGAGCCTGCCTACGAAGGACAGTAAAATAACTAGATTATCACAAATAATAATTTAAAAACTAGTAATTATATCTAAAACAGTTTAACTATAGTTGACAATACAATATAAAACCGGGCAACAGATTGCCAACAACTGAAGGTAGATTACCATACTAGGGACCAGGGGACTTACAGTACTTTTGCTTCCTGCATGGACCCTAGCTGGATTTACACCATCCCTCAGCTATTAGCAATTTTAGATATTCAAGCCGCAAATTAAAAGAACATATATTCTACGATTAAAAACAACAGTAGATTTAAATTTACATTGAATGCTTTGGGACTCCAAAGGTTACAAAGGTTAGGCGGAAATGCTCCATAGGGAAATGTTGTTAGTTTTAGTTTTGGTTTTGGTTTTTCGTTTTAGGGGGTTGCCGCACTTCCCTCTAGATCAGTATCTAGATCGGGTGGTCAGGCTCGCTGACTTGATTGACACATGTCATCGGTTCCCACTTGCGGAGATCGATGCTCATGCTGTTGATCACTGGTTTGTCTGGTCCAGTCTCGATTATTTACAGACTGCTGCCATATAGCTGGAATATTGCTTAATGTGTCGTAAAACTAAACCCACTCACTCACTCTAGATCAGCCCCTGATAGTCATTACAGATTGTTAATTTTACAAATTTTACAAAGTATAATCAACATTTCTTGGCATTCCTCATATCTCATATATCTGCAATATTATTGTTGCTATGGTAGCAGTCTGTAAATAATTGAGTCTGAACCAGACCACCCAGTGAATGACATTACGCAATAGGAATTCAACTACTGATTCCTAGAACAGGACATAATCTCCTCCTTTGACATTGGGACACCTCTTCAGACAAGTATAGCTTGCTGAAGACCAATTTTAACAACATCCTCTAGTTTAACAATCTCTTAAGTTATACCAACCTACAAAGCTGATACAGTCAACAACTGTGATATTCATATAGAATGCATGACCATGCATGCTGATATGCATGCAGCTAAATATTTCATGTATTGTCAGTCCTTTCTTGGAAAAAAAGGTTTTGGCATCATATATATATATATAGCTGACCATTCCTAGCCATCCAAGTGAGTGTTTTGCAGCATCCAGAATAAACAGAGCATGTTGTACCAAGAGGTGGCTCAACCCCCATATGACTTGGCTCAAATTACTGTCCAAGGTTGCAGTGTACATCAATGGTATTAGGGGTCAGATTAGGTCCCTATACCCCATGTTGTGAGAGTCAGTGAATGGAGGTCAATTGTGTGACCTTGGTGGGTACCAACTGCCCACTCCAGGGTCTAAGATACTGTGTATATTTCATGCAGAGTATATTTAATTATTGTTTTTTTTAATTAATATTTTATTGGAGTCCCTGTTACAAACAGAATCAGCCCCCCCAGGGTAGTGCTTGGCCCAGATCATGTAAGAATAGATAGGTATGTTTAGAAGACACAAGCAAGATTATACC
This sequence comes from Haliotis laevigata, assembly GCA_008038995.1. Taxonomy (NCBI): domain Eukaryota; kingdom Metazoa; phylum Mollusca; class Gastropoda; order Lepetellida; family Haliotidae; genus Haliotis; species Haliotis laevigata. The sequence goes on along the minus strand of VKKT01000444.1, from coordinate 336,501 downwards.
AGAGTTAAAAGGCAATTGTTAGACGCATTAGTTCTGTAAACATTAAGGTATGATGTTATGGACCCAGATATTTAAAAAATAAAAGTTATCACTGACATAGACACTCATTCACACTCAGATTAACTCACATTCTTCACCAAACCATAGGAAGGTTTAATATAAGCACCTCAAAACATAAAGCTAAGTAGTCAAGAATGGTTTATTCATTAAATCAAGATTACTGAACTTCTGAAATGGACATTAGCTACTTCATGGTGCAACATCCACTTTGTATACAACTTAGTATGTTGACTTTTGCTATAAGCAATATTTCTTTCAATGATATACCTGTTGTGGATATAATGTTTAAAGTGATTAAGATTTAGGGTTGTTTTCAAAACTTTACATTTACAGATAAAAACTTTAGATAAAGCAACAGTAAGTCAAACACATCATCAGTATATATATTTTCCTGCAGACCAAACAGAATCAGTTGAACGTCAAATTTCAAATTATGGATATGTGGGCACTTTTCTTAAAGGAGACTTCACAGTCATTGCCAGAAGCATTGAACTTGTTTACACTCCCAAAATAAGTGGCTTCACATTCACAAAAAGAACATAAATTACTATCAGTTATGATCATTTTAAATAAAAATGAGTTAGTTGATAAAATCCTTTGACTAATTCTGAACTGAAACTATCTCAACTTGGCATTTAAAGTAGTCTTAAGTGGTTTTACAGATATATTTCCCCAGTGTAATTCAGAGAGAACACACACCTCCCACTTATATTTAAATTTAAGGTGATAGCAGTTTCCTGACAACAGAATTATCTTCCAATTGGGCAAAAGATGTGGGTTTACTTATTTTCAACTCATCCTGATAGTACTTCATAGCCTGAATTGGGGCGTTGGGGTAGCCTAGTGGTTAAAGCGTTCGCTCGTCTTGCCGAGGACACGGGTTCGATTCCCCACATGGGTACAATGTGTGAAGCCCATTTCTGGTGTCCCCAGCCGTTATATTGCTGGAATATTGCTGAAAGGCCAGACCAATTTTATTTCTTGTTTTACAGATTTTTTTCCTCAGAAAACCTAAATGCAGGAGAAAAAAAAATTAAAAATACATAAATACTAAAAGTATTTTAATTTTTGCAATTCATGAAGTGTATATTGGGCAAAACACAAAATAGAAAAAACATTTCTTGTAAATTTACATTTTTGACTGATCAAACATTAGGATTATATTTTTTGACCTGGGAAAATTAACTTATTTTTTTTCTTATTCTTGTAAAATATGACCGGTGGATCCGTAAAACAAGAAATAAAATTGGTCTGGCCTAAGGAGCGTAAAACTAAACTCACTAACTCATAGCCTGAATTAATCCTTGACAATTGAGGAAGTTGACAAGTTCAAATGTGTGCTGGAAGTTTCCTTCCGGATGTTTAAGTCTAGTACTTGGCTGACACCTCTACCATTTACAATAAAAGATGATCCCTTTACCAATGGTGATGTCTTTGTTGTAAAAAACAGATTCTGTTATAAAGTCATCAAATGATTCTGGCTGTTTTATGTAAATCCATGAAGGTGGTGTGGCTGAAGTTCTTTCCCACTTATATTCTTTGAAGATCCCGTGGATAAGAAAACTGTTGGATATCACAAATGAGTTTAAATGGAAAACATTGTGTTTACTTCTTGGCTGATTGTGTGTCATCATCAAGTGTCATTGTGACCTGCTCCAGACAGGAGTGGATCGTTGGTCATGCTATCAACCACTGACCTGCTTGTCCCATAGAGACAGGCTTATTCAGTGTTTGTGGTAGAACAAAAAGCTCTGCGTTCCTAAAAAGCATAGCCCCAAGAATCTTGCGTGTGCATGCATTGGAGGTGTATGTATGCCCAAGCCAGAAAGCGGCGTACGTCCCCCATAAAAGTTTGGAATTTAGACATTGTTTCCTTGCATTTCAGAGCATGTCATCATTCTCAAGTCAAATTAGCTGAGAGAAGCTTGATTTTATTTTGTTGTTTCCTTGGGGAAAATAAGTTTTTTGGTTACTTGTTACCAGATAACACAAAATGCTTTGCATTCAGAACATGCAGGTAGAAAATATCGTGCGTGAAATGTAGATTTATTTGCGTGAAACACGCAGGTTTTTGTGTTAACGCAGACACTGCTTATTACAAACGGTGTCTTGTGACCTGATCCAGACAGGAGTGGATTGTTGGTCATGCTATCAACTGGCCTGCCCATCCCATACAGACAGGCTTAGTACAAGCTCTACCTGGAATATGGCTCAGATGGTATAAACAACATGCTATGAAACTAAATACAACTCCTACATGTCACAGACATATTTTACGAGTGCTTCAGTCCCTCTTCTCTAGGATTTCTTTCCCTTTGATTAGATCCGCATCACAACTTCATGTCATAGACAGTTTCATTCAGTGTATTAATCAGTGTTAATATTGTGTCATTGTTAATTGTGTTAATAAATATTCAAGATAAATTATCAATAAGAATCAGTACTTTAAAAATATATATTTTATCATTTCAGAAAAGAAAAACAAAAATATTTTTGAAATGAAACATATTTGCCTCCTCCAACATGATGAGGTGCATCTGGTGTATTTCCTTGATGTTAAGGTTGATCCTTCCAGTAGTCTTGAAGTGAGGGAAGCAATATAATATCTGTCCTACTGACAAAACTTTTTGTCCTACCTGAAGTCAAAAATCAAAATGGTATATGTTTAGCTGACATTTTTCAGGAATTTAACAATTAAAGTTTATAGAATCTTTAACTGAAATGTTACTATATGATTTGTAGAAAATAGATCCTCCAGATGAGGTGATTTACTTCCCTGCTGCTTGTGTCATTTTAAGTTTTAACCCAGAATTATTCTTGTTATAAGACAAACACTGTTTTGAGCCTTACAGGAAGGTACTGACTTATATGACATATTCTAAGATGCCTAGCGGTTAGAACAATAGAAAAAAACAAACATTATCAGACAATAAAGGTATAGTTTTTTGATGACGTAACAATTGAATGACATTATCCTGTCACTGCGCCATTCTAGTGTGCCCCCTCGTAATCGCACCATTTTACATTACGTCACAATGTAAGCGACGTCACGATGCATGTCAGTTGTCATCGCCTCGTACGTTCTCCTACAGTAAACTACTCCGTTGCATCACGTTTCTTGGTTTGCAGTTGCTTCACGCAGCTA